>CAUYRH010000842.1:0-10015 GCA_963574655.1 Perodicticus potto
AATTTTTGGCCTCCAGGGGGGCCAATCTGTCTCCTCATGCATCTCTCTGACTACTGGGCAGAAGGTCACAGGGTGGGAATCATGTGTCCACAAGCACAGGAATGGCTTTAGGGGCTGAAGGAGAGAGAGCCCAGAGAACTTGTAGACCTGGGACCCATCTGTCACATTGTGGAAGGAAACTTCGCCAGTGTCACAGTCCAGAAAAACACCCACCTGGCGGAGAGGCCCAGAGGGATGCAGGCGGGTCCTTGGGTAGGAGAGAGCCCAGTATTTCTTCTTGTAAAGCTCCAGTGCCCAGAGCCCATGCTGTGGGGACTTGGGGATCCGTCCCTTCCGACCTATGCCCTCCAGACACACGCCCAGGATCCAGGCCCTCCTGTCCCCAACCTCCACTTCCCAGTAATACCTTCCAGTGCTAAAGCACTCCCGGGCCAGGACACAAGGGTCTAGGTCGAACCTCCCAGAGCTGGAGGGCAGGTCCTGGGTGAAGAGCAGCCGCCTCACACTCTTCTGATCTTCAGAAAGGATGAGTTTGGGACTCATGGTATCTGGGTCCAGGGACAGGCTCACTTTGGGAAGAGGAGAGGGTCAGGTGTTGGGGTGTGGGCACCCCACATGGCCACACTGATAGAAAATCCTGAGGTTTGTTTCCCACATTATGGTTTTCTCTTCTGTCTCTGGGGATCCCTTCACTGTCCCACGTCCTGTGCCAGGAGCAGGTCCCCAAGTTGTCAAGACACAGAATGCAAGGGACCGGAGAAAAGAGATCCTAAGGAGGCCAGATCATGGCTGAGTGCACGGCATGGCAGGGGTCGCTCCCTGACTGGAAACTGAGCTTATTTCACAGGTTTATGCTGGTGAGGTGTGTGTGTGAGAGAGAGAAAGAGAGACAGACAGACCGACGGACAAGGACCGAGATAGAGACAGAGACAGAACTACAGAGGCAGAAATTGAGACAGACACAGAGAAATTGAAAGGGACAGAGAGAGTGGGAGACAGAGACAGAAACAGAGATGGAGAGACAGAAAGAGACTGAGAAAGAGAAAAGACACAGAGATAGTGATCAACAGCAAGAGGCAAAGTGAGATAGACAAAGAGACATGGAGACACAGTCAGAGAGCTGGAGATTGAGAGGCCGTGCTGGCGGAGGACACGGGGACACAGCCTGTTCATGGATCCAGCACCATTCCCAGCCATGGAGTCAACAGTGGCCCTCCTTGTCCTGAAAGCCCAGGAGAGATCCCCACATCCCCCACCTATGAAAAGCACTTCTCTCTCTTGCCCTGTGTGCCTGGGTCCTGCTTTCATCATTTCCTCAGTGGTCCCAGAGGGCCCACTTGTCCCATTGTCCCAGAGCTCCCACCCTTCAGGGCATAGAGATCTGTCTACACCTTGGCTTGCACACCACCTTCCCAACACCTGAAATCATCACTGCAGCCCTGGTCACTGTTTTCCTTCTGAACCCCATGAGCTTTTGTTTCTAGGGTCCTGGATCTAATGTCCCAGGCATTCATCATTCCCTAAACCTTCCTCTCTATGGACTTGATGAGATCCATGGGCTCAAATCCATGGGTTATCAAATCCTCCCTTTTCCCTCCAAATGTCTCTTTATCTCCTTTCTGAAAGGGAATACTAACTCCTCTTCTTTTTCAGCAAAGACTGAGTTTCTTTCCTCCCAGCCACCCCACTGCCTTTTCCCACATTTCTTCTCCTCTTCCTCATCTAGAGCCTTCTCCACTGAGTCTGAACAGCGGAATGGAGTAGTTACCATCCCATCTCCATCATGGCCATCTACCAACACCCTGGCTGTTTCTCATTTCGCTTCATTCCAAATGCTCTCATCATTCAAAGGAATTATTTACTTATGTTTAAAAATATTATTTCACACTTACAAAAACATTGCAAAAAATAGCAAATGATATGCATATGGTAGCATTTTGCATAGCATAGTAAAATGATTCAAATTAGAAAACTGACATTGATAAAATGCTATTAAATAACTACAATGTCATCCACAGACCTTTTTTCAAATTTTGTCAACTGTCCTCTCCCAAGTTCTCCCATTGGACACATCTCATGCTTGGCCAGTTCTGCCTTTCCTGGTCCCAGCTCTCCTCAGCCACGCTTCTCTACACACCACACTAACGATGTCATGTCCAGAGGAGGACAGCCACTGATTTCTCTGCTGTAACAGGATCCCCTGAATCCCCTGTCTTAAAAAAGTGGACTCTGCAGGGTCTCCCACATCCAGGACAGTTGCTGCCATTGGGTCTCCACACCTGCTCTCCAAGAGTCTCAGAAAACAAAAAAGAAGGAGCTAAGGTCTCCAATGACAGTTAAAACTGGACTTTTACAAGGATTTGGCTACCTTGAACCAGCATTTGACATGGCTTTTCTGCTCTCTGGAGATGAGAACACACACTCATGCACAAAATTCAAGCATGTGATCACATATGCACATGTACACATATGAATGCATACACTCAATCACACATATATGTACACAACACACATGCACACAAAAACATGCGCACACCCATGCACCCACACATGCGTGCATTCATATGTCCCTACACATGCACACACTCATGCACACACACATGCCTGTGTGTGCACTCACACTCGTGCACATGCATGCGTACACAGATAAAGATGCCCTCATGTGTATGCACATGAATACGCATGCCGGAGTATGCATCAGAGTGCAGACTAAACCAGAGACGCTCTGGTTTGCCTCACGCTGGCTTTCATCCATCCCTATCTTACAATCCTGTTGAGCAACTCTGAGCTTTTCTTACTTCTGTCAGAAATTAGTGAGGGTGCCCATAGCTTAGTGGTTAGGGTACCAGCCATATACACTGGGGCTGGCGGGTTCAAACCCTGCCTGGGCCTGCTAAACAACAATGACAACTATAACAAAAAAATAGCCAGGGCTCCATGCTCATAGCACAGTGGTTACAGTGCCAGCCACATACATGGAGGCTGGCGGGTTCAAATCCAGCCTGAGCCAGCTAAAACAACAATGACAAGTGCAACAAAAAATAGCTGGGCATTGTGGCAGGGCACTTGTAGTCCCAGTTACTGGGAGGCTGAGGCAAGAGAATTTCTAAGCCCAAGAGTTTGACATTGCTGTGAGCTATGATATAACAGCACTCTACCCAGGACTAGCTTGAGACTCTGTCTCAAAAAACAATAGCCAGGCATTGTGGTAGGTGCCTGTAGTCCCAGCTACTTGGGAGTCTGAGGCAAGAGAATTGCTTAAGCCCAAGAGTTGGAGGTTGCTGTGAGCAGTGACACCACAGCACTCTACCAAGGGTAACATAGTGAGACTCTGTCTCAAAAAAAAAAAAAAAAATAGGCAGGGAGGGAGAGAAACCAAGATGCATGTGCCATAGAAAGAACTCCCTGCCCTTTTCTCTTCCTCTGAGACCAGCTGTGACATCAGGGACCCAGAAGCAAGTGACACCTGCCATCCTTTTGTCACCACTTGATGGAGTTAGTTCTGTATTTCTGGCTCTATCTGTCTTGTCTTGGAGGCCTTGGGATGCAAAGAGTCCAAGGCTCTAAATGTGGCCCTAACCATGTATTAAATCAGTCTCCCTCCAACCTGCAACGAAAAAGAAAGATGTGAAATTGGGGAGCTAAGCATATCAAAATGAGGCAAAACCTTACATTCTGGAAGGCTAAGCTAAAAAAGAACTTATCGAAGAAGAACAAGTATATATTCTTCCCAGTCTCAATAACACGGGAACAGGGGATCTTATTCCTAAGGGCAGTATTCATATATAATAGTCCTTTGTCCCTGACCTCCTTCAACCTTCCTAGTCTATCACGATGTTGTTCTTATAACCAGCCAAGAGACAATCTTTACTCCCCAAATAGGGACTGAAGTATAGGAGCAAGTGCCCACCTAAAATCACATACAAGGAAGTGAGTGGAATGAATGAAAGAAGAAAACAGTCAATATTGAAGATAATCATAATGATCAAAACAGCAAGTCCTCCCCAGTGGCAACTCTGCTGTGAACACTACTGCAGTAGCCATTATAGTGATCTATCAGGATGGTGTTATCACCTCCAGCAGAAAGACTAATTCATGGTGCACACTCAGGTCCCTTAGCTAGCACCCATTGGACTTGGGTTCAAGCTCAGCTCTGTTTCCAGGGGATCTGTGACCCCACCCAGAATCACATCATATAACCCAGAGATCACTAAGAGATAGACTGTTTTCACTGGTAGGTGGTAACGGGGCAGTCCCAGACAATGGGTCTCTGCAGATAATTCCATCACTACTTTGAACACACAGAAGGGTTGGCTTAGGGCTTTGCATCATGGCCTTAAGTTTGATGGGGGAAAGATGTACTCTGTCAAGATTTCCTGCTCACCAGGAAGCAAATCCCTGCTGGTTAGCTGTCTCTGTTCCTCTTCTCTTCCCTCTCCCTCTTCTTCCAGATGTTTCCTGTTCTTTTCCCTTTGACGGTTCCTGAAGAGGGCGATGACTCCAACTGTTATGAATCCCACTGCAGTGAGGACGAGAGTCACAAGTACTTTGCACTCCATGAACTGGGAACTTCCAGAGAAGAAACCTGAAGGGGATTCTGAGGAGTCAAGAATATTGGCGTGAGAGACTTTCTTTACTCTTAGGACATACTCACTAAGAGAGTCATGGGTCAAGGGACATGTTTACAAACTACTCTGACATAGTTCAGGGGCATAAATGTCTGTATTTGTATAGATGTTGCTATGGTCTGAATGATTGTGTTGTCCTCAAATTCACATGTCGAAATCCCTACCCCCAAAGTGATGGTTTTAGAAGTTGGGGGTATTTGGGAAGACATTAGATTATGAATGGAATTAGTGTCCTTATAACGAGGGACTTGAAAGAACTCCCTCACATCTTCAGCCATGAGAGGATACAACAAGAAAGTGCCATCTATGAACCAAGAGGTAAGGCGTCACTGAACACTGAATCTGCCATGCCTTGATCTTGGACTTCCAACCTCTGGAGCTGTTAGCAATAAACATCTCTTGTGTTGGGTGGCACCTGTGGCTCAGTGGGGAGGGCACCGGCCCATATGCTGAGGGTGGTGGGTTTGAACCCGGCCCCAGCCAAACTGCAACAAAAAATAGCCCAGCGTTGTGGTGGGCGCCTATAGTCCCAGCTACTCAGGAGGCTGAGGCAAGAGAATCACCTAAGCCCAGAAGTTAGAGGCTGCTGTGAGCTGTGATACCACTGCACTCTACAGAGGGTGATAAAGTGAGATTCTGTCTCGAAAAAAATAAACATCTCTTGTTTGTAAGTCACCCAGTCTGTAGTATTGTATTATAGCAGCCCACATGGACTGAGATGGTAGAGTATAGATACACATGCATAAGAGATACCTATTGGATATCTACCAACTTATAGATAGCCAAACAGAAGTGACCAAAATGAATATGGCAAAATGGTGAAAATATGATGAATCTAGGGAAATTCGCTATTATTAATGCAAATTTTCTGTAAGTTTGACATTGTTGGGACTCATAAAATAATACCCCAAATGAAGGCCTCGGATCAGCTTCAGACACAAAATTTTTCTCAGTCCCATCCTCCCATGAGTATAGCCACAGACATTGGAAACTTTCTTCCCCAAAGTGGGTCATAGAAACCAGAATACCCTTCCCCCAAATCCAGCCATAAAACCTAAAAATATGACAATAATTTCCCCAACTTTTCTATGTAAAAATTGGCCATAAAGAAATTGGCCAGGCACAGTGGCTCATGCCTGTAATCCTAGCACTCTGGGAGGTCTAGGGGGAAGGATCGCTTGAGCTCAGGAGTTTGAGATCAGCCTGAGCAAGAGCAACACTCCATCTCTACTAAAAAAAGAAAAAATAATTAAATTTATTAAAAATAAAAATAAAAAAAAGAAATTCTGTGACTTATCTTCTTTGACTGTAGGTCATGACACCCTTGTTGCAGAGAGGGTCCTGCCCCATACCCAGAAGGAAGGATGCTGCTCAGAAAGGGCAAGAAGAATCCAGACATACAGGGCTTGCTGGGTTCTGCCCTCAGCCTATTAGCACGAGACCATACATTTTTTCTCCAGTCAGATTTCTACATGGCTTTCCATACTTTGCTGAAACTAAGCATAAAACAGACAATTTCCCTTGTATCTCTGGGTCTTCATTCTGAAAGTCCCCATGTCAGTTAAAACTGTGGCCAAATCATGCGGGTGTCTTTTCTCTAATTAATCTGCCTGTTGTCAGGGATTTGTAGCAAACCTTCACAGGATGAAGAGAAAGTTTTCTTGTGGCTCCCAAAATAACATGTAGAAAAGTGGAAGTGGAAGTTTTTTATGAAGTTATGCAATGAAGATGTCATCTACCTGAATAAAGTGTGGTCTATCCAGACAAGGAAATATTACTCACTACTAAAAATGAAGGCAGTTTCAAGCCATGAAAAGACACAGAGGAACCTGAAATGCAAATGCCTGAGAGAAGCCAACATGGAAAGGCTCCATACCGTGGGGTTCCACTGTACGACATTCCAGAGGATGGGAGCAGTGAAGAGATCTATGGTTAGCAGGGGTCAGGGAGGAGGGAGAAATGAAAAGATGCAGCAGAGAGCATTTTGAGGACAGTGAATCTCCTCCCTATGATGCTATGATGGTGGACACATGTCATTATACATTTATTCAAACACAGAAAAATATCTAACACTGACAGTGAACCCTCTGGATTACAACCATGGACTCTGGGTGACGATGAAGTATCCATGCAGGTTTCTTGAGTGTCACTACTATGCCCCCTGGGGCAGGATTTTTATCCTGGGAGAACCTGTGTGTGTTTCACTGGGGATATATGGGAGGTCTCCGCATTTTCTACTCAAACTTTCAAAGACCATAAAATTGCTTCAAATAATAAACTCTCTTTTTAAAAAAACTTCAACTTGATATTGAGTTGCATCTTCCTTGTCCCACCAGAAAGCAACATTCTGCTGGGGACTCTATCTACACCCACCTCTCTTACACTGTAGTAATTAGCACACAAAATGTACATATTCTGGGATGCCTACCCAGGCTTAGGACAGGAACCTTTTGCTGTTACCCTCTTGTTCTGAGCCCCCAAGTGTCATCCTAAAGTCCCTTTACCCAGTGCTGTGAGAACAGAACTGAACAGAGCACTCACCAGGTAGGTGGCTGTTGGCCACCTTCCTCTTAGGGAGGAGGGGGCTGGAGGTGGAACAGGACACACTGTCCACAGTCTGGTCTTCCGTGGTCACTCTGGATGCCACAGCCCAAAGGCTGGTGGTGTTTGACGCTGAGAGATTGGTCACAGAAGGTATCACCTGCCCTATGGAGTCTGTCCACTGCACCTGGGGTGCTGGGTACCAGCCCTCTGATCCTCCTGGTCCTCCATCACTTTGATTACGGTCCTCCATCACTTTGATTGTGGGCTCCACGCCCAGCCCTGATTAAAACAAAGAAGTTTTGAGGATTTCCACAAGTTTAGCAATTGTTTCCAAACTGTCTACCCCGCATAATCCCTGTGCATGTACCTAACAGAGCACCCTATATCCCAGATAAAAGTTAACAGGATAGAAAAGGCACAAAAGATTGAATAAATTCCCTACTTCATGATTTCAGGCAACAGGATAGGGCCAGATCATCTGACTTCAAATTACACATTCTGAGTCACGCAGGAAAACTCTTGCCGTATGAAAACACACTCCTCTCTCTCTGCCCCTGCCTCTCTTTCTCCCTATTTATCTCTGTCCCCATATATCTGTCTCTCTTATCTCCTTCTGTCTCTGTCTCTATTTCTCCCTTGCTTTCTCTTACTCTTTCTCATTCTCTCTCCCTCCCTCCATCTCTTATCTTTCTCATACTGTTTCTCTCATTCTCTCTTTCTCTCTCATTCTTTTTCTGCCTCTATCTGTCTGCTGCTTTCTGTCTCATTCTCATTCTTACTTCCTGTCTTGCTATCTCTCTTCCTGTCTCTCCCCTTCCTTCTATCTCTATGTCTCTCATTCTCCCCATCTCACTTTCTCTGACATTCTCTCTCCCCATCTCTTACTGTCTCTGTCTCGCTCTCTATCTGATTCTCTCTCTCTCCCTTTTCCCACTTCAGTGGTGTAACACAGGCAAGGAAGATCAGAAAACACAGTCCCGCTCTCAGAACCACACTCCCCTGAGATAGAGACCCAGCCCCCATGCACCACAGCTGGGCAGATGCGCGTGCTATGAGGTGTGTGCCTTGAAATGTCCCCAGCCTTCATCCCTCTGGGCCCCAGAGGCGAGGGTCTGACATTTTGCCCCCCACCATCAGAGCCATTTGGGGTTGACCAGATGGGTAAATGTCTGGCCCTCACCTGCCCCCTGCAGCTGCAGGGCAGCCTGGCCAGATGAATTGCCTTCCCTGAAGAGGCAGCAGTATGTCCCATTATCTAGTGCACTGACATTGGGGATCCTCAAAGTGGCCTCACCCATGGCCAAAAGGTCTCCCACAAAGACTGTCCTTCCCCGGTAGCCTGGGAGGTGGTCTTCAAGCAGGTCTTGTCCCTTCCTGTGCATGTGCACAGCCGGCCCCGGGACCACCTCGGCTCCACGTCCTTGGCACTGATGTTGGGGGACAGGCGGCACTGCAACTCAGCTGTTCCCCCACTGTGGCAAGGCCCAAGAACCTTGAAACCAGCATTCCATTTGGGAGGTAGAAATGGGTTAAGGACCATGGGTCTCCCACTCTCACTGCTGGTTCAAGTGTGAGGATCTCTTATGCCCCAAGCTGCCCTACGAGGGCTCTGGAGGGTGTCCTACAACCGGGACCAAGAGAGGCTTCCAGCAGGAGCGGACTCCCATGACCCCATGGAGGAACCTGAAATGCAGGGGACTGAGAGAATCTAACATGAAAAGGCTCCATACCGTGGGGTTCCAACTGTAGGACGTTCTGGGAAAGGGGAAAGGATGGAGGAAGTGAAAAGTTGGTGGGGGGGCAGGGAGGAGGGAGAAATGAACAGAGGAGCACAGAGCACTTGAGGACAGTGGACTCTTCCATGGGATACGAAACCATTGGACACACGTCCCTATACAGTTATCCAAACCTACAAAGATGCTCAACACCGAGAGTGAGCCTGCATGTGAACCACAGACCCCAAGGCTTCTCAGTGGTCACTGCTGTGCATCAGGATAAGACTTTGACCCCAGGGAAAGCTGTGTGTGTTGCATCGGGTGTATATGGGTGGTCTCTGCACTTTTTACTCAAAGTGGCTTTGATGCTAAAATTGCTCCAAACAACAAACTCTATTTAAATAAAATAACTTAAAAGGTTGATATTGGGGTACATCTTCCTTGACCCACCTGAAATCAAAGTTCTACTGGAGGCTTTCTCCGCACCCCACCTCATTTACACCATAGTAATCAGTGCACAAACTGTGCATATACCGGGAAAACCCCGCCAGGCTAAGAACAGAGTCATCCTGAAGTCCCTGTGCCCTGTGGCTGCGAGGACAGAACTGGACAGGGCACTCACCCGGTAGGCGGCTCTTGGCCACCTTCGTCTCGGGGAGGAGGGGGCTGGAGATGGAGCAAGAGATACTCTCCACAGTTCGGTCCTTAATGGTCACACTGGACACCACAGCCCAGAGGCCAGTGGTGTTGGAGGCTGAGAAGTGGGGCACAGAAACTATCGCCTTCCCCGCGGAGTCTGTCCACTCCACCCAGGGCTCCGGGTACCAGCCCTCTGAGGTGCACTCCGCCCTGACGCCTCCAGCCTGGTCCTCCATTACTTTGATTGTGGGCTCAGAGCCCAGTCCTGAGTAAAACAAAGAGGTCCTGAGGATTTCCAGCAGCTTTAGCAATTGGTCCCAAACTGCTACCCTGTCATCCCTGGGCATAAACCTAACGGAACACCTCATTTCCTAAATAAAAGGGTAAAGGACAAAGAAGGTAAAGAAGATTAGATACATTCCCTGGGTCATGGAACTAGTAAGCTCAGGGAACAAGACAGGACCCGGGTTTGTTGACTTCAAGGTACAG
>CAUYRH010000844.1:0-32313 GCA_963574655.1 Perodicticus potto
TAGCCAGGCGTTGTGGTGGGCACCTGTAGTCCCAGCTACTCGGGAAGCTGAGGCAAGAGAATTGCCTAAGCCCAAGAGTTGGAGATTGCTGTGAGCTGTGATGCCATTGCACTCTACTGAGGGCAATAGTGACACTCTGTCTCAAAATAAATAAATAAATAAAAATAAATAAATCAAGAAAATTATTTCATTCATCACAGTCAAACAGAAAAAAAAACAAATAAATTTAATAAAAGGGAAAAACCTATATTGTGAAATTACAAAGCATTTGTTGAAAGAAATTAAAGAGGATCTATTTAAATGGAAAAACATTCATGTCCACAACTCAGAAGACTTAGCCTTGTCAAGTTGAGAACACTCTCCAAATAATCATCAGATTCAATGCGACCTCTTTCAGAATCCTAGAGGACATTTTTGTAGAAATTAATAAGCCAATTATAGAATTTATATGGAATTAAAATGGACTATAATAACCAAAACAATGCCAATGAAGAATAAAGTAAGACTCATTCCTCAATTTAAGAAATACTTACTAAAGACAGTGTGGCGGTTCATGCCTGGGTATTGTGGAAGACACCTGTAGTCCCAGCTACTTGGAAGGCTGAGACAGGAGGATCACTTAAGTCCAAGAGTTTGAGGTTGTTGTGAACTATGATGCCGTGGCATTCTACTGAGAGTGACAAAGTGAAACTCTGTCTCAAAAAAAAAAAAAAGAAAAGAAAAAAGAAAGAAAATAGATTGTTTTTTGGGATAGGGGAGGGGGATGGAAAGATAGGGGTGGGATGATAACTAAAAGGCACTAGATTTCTTTTCTTGTTTATTTTTTTTTTTTTGAGACAGAGTCTCAATATGTCACCCTTGGTAGAGTACTGTGGCATCACAGCTCACAGCAACCTCCAACTCTTGGTCTTCAGCGATTCTCTGGCCTCAGCTTCCATGGTAGCTGGGACTACAAGTGCCCTCTACAACTCCCGGCTATTTTTTGTTGCAATTGTCATTGTTTAGCTGGCCTGGGCCAGGTTCGAACCCACCACCCTTGGTGTATATGGCTGGCGCCGTAACCACGGTGCTACGGGCACCCAGTCAAGGCACTAGGTTTCTATTTGAGGTGATGAAAATGTTCTAAAATTGATTGTGATGATGGTCACACATGTCTGTGACTATACTAACAGCTATTGAATTATATACTTTAAGTGGATGACCTGTATGTGAATTATATATCTTAATGAAGCCACTTAAAAAACAAGTGTAGGGGCTTGGTGCCTGTGGCTCAACGGGCTAAGGCACCAGCCACGTACACCTGAGCTGGTGGGTTCGAATCCAGCCCTGGCTTGCCAAACAACAATGACGGCTGCAACCAAAAAAATGGCTGGGCGTTGTAGTGGCCGCCTGCAGTCCCAGTTACTTGGAAGGCAGAGGCAAGAGACTTGCTTGAGCCCAGGAAATGGAGGTTGCTGTGAGCTGTGATGTCACAGCACTCTATCTAGAGTGACAGCTTGAGGCTCTGTCTCAAAAAAAAAAAAAACAAACAAGTGTCGGAGCATAGCCATTTCAAATTCATTTATGCTGTAAGCTCTGCTGGCTGAAATAAAGCCCTTCCTCTTCTCAGCGTGGTGTTTACTCTTTCTATCCATTGGGCCTCGTCTTCCTGCAACATTTTTGGTTCCCTGACCGGGAAGCAAGATCACCCGAGGAGAGAACATGCACCTAGTAGTTACCGCCAATGCTCTGGACACTCATGTGGGGGTGCCTGATCAGCCTGGGCAATGTGAACCACTGAGTGTGCCAGGGAGGCAGCTTGGCCTCCCTGTGTGGACGCCTCAATTGGACAGAGAAAGGACCCCCTTAATAGATCTTCAAGGAGTCAAACACCAGGAGGAACTGCCATGCAGGAACTAGTACCTGCATAAGGAGATGTCTAAGGCAAGATATGATCCCTTAGATGTAAGGGATTCCCAACATTTGGGTGGAAGTGGGGTGGGGGGTGACGGGGGTCTGATCAACCCCTGGGGTGTTAGATCGCCAGCAGGCCTAGTGAGAGGTGTATGAGAGTGTGTGGATGTGATGTGACTGGAATGAACTCTGAGAGTGGGGTTGGACCTTCCCTCACAGGGCCTAGGGGAGTGTTGGTTTACCTCCTATGGCTAAGTGGTGGTTTGGGTGGGAAATTGAGGCTGCCCAGGTTAGAAATTAGTTGGAATTGTGTACATGTGTGTGCTCGGAGAATGATTGAGATGGGTAACAATAGGTGGGGTTTCCACCCTTCACCGGGCAAAAAGTTTGTGTGAGTGGCCCCTTCTTCCCTGCTCCAACTTTGCCCCTGAGCTATTCTGAGAGAAACTGGAAGTTCCAGGTTTTCTGCTTTCTGTCTTGGACACAGGTCTTACTCCTTGGCAGCCACCTGGCCATGTGAGACTTAGTGGGGAAATGAAAAGACATCAGAAAGGATGACTATGTTATGGTTTTGTTACTGGAATTTCTTCAGTGTGTCCTTGGTCTTGGGGATTCAAGAATTGAGCCCATGGGCCACAGATCAGTAATACGATGGGATTTTGTTGGATGGAGGGGCAAGCAGAGAGAGTGGAGAGCACCAGTGCTACTGGCAGAGGGAGGAGACCCAAGTCAGAGGTCTCCTGCATGGGTCCTTTGTATAGGAGTAAATAATTGGCCTCAAGAGAGATTTTGGGTCAGAACTTGGTAGATGGAAAAATACCTTTGCAAACTGAATGGGTGTTTTAGCAAATGAATGAATGTAGTCCCTCCCGTGGGGCAAGGCTATTGGGTCTTTGTGTGTGTGTGTGTGTGTGTGTGTGTTTTGACACAGAGTCCCTTGGTAGAGTGCAATGGCATTGCAGCTCACAGCAACCTCAAACTCTTGGGCTTAAGCCGTTCTCTTGCCTCAGCCTCCCAAGTAGCTGTGAGCCTGCCACAATGCCCGGCTATATTTTTGTTGTTGTTGCAGTTGTCGTTGTTTAGCAGGCTCGAGCCGGGTTCCAACCTGCCAGCCTTGGTGTATGTGACTGGCACCATAACCACTGCACAACGGGCATTGAGCCATCTTTGTGTTTTTTTGTCTGGTGGGGATTAGGGTGTGTGCTCCCTACTCAGGGTGGAACCATCCCAAACATTTCGGGGTACTTTGTTCAAGACCTTGCTAGCGCTCAGAGGGTGTGGCCCACGGGGTGAGGGTATGTTTATGCCTCGAGATGGGAGTCTAATTTCTGAGCTCACCTGAGCCTGAAAAATGGGGGTTCCCTGTCTAGTCCTGAGTGGGAAAATCCTGTATCAATGTTATATTCCATAAAATGTCTCTCATTTGTAAAATGTAATAATTTGGTTGTTTAAATTGTTTGGGAAACTGAGTCTTTGTCAAAGAATAAGATTCTTGCCTTTTAAACCTTCTAATTATCAGTTTATTTATTTATTTTTGAGACAGAGTCTCACTATGTCACCCTTGGTAGAGTGCCGTGGTGTCACAGCTCACAGCAACCTCCAACTCTTGGGCTTAAGCTATTCTCTTGCCTTAGCCTCCCCAGTAGCTGGGACTATAGGGGCCTGCCACAACACCAGGCTAATTTTTGTTGCAGTTGTCATTGTTGTTTTAGCTGGCCTGGGCTGGGTTCAAAACCGCCACCCTCGGTGTATGTGGCTGGTGCCGTAACCATTGTGCTGCAGGCCCTGAGCTCTAATTATCAGTTTACCCAAGTGAATAATTAACACCATAGTAAACTGTGATCCTGTTTTGTGAAAAGTGGGTTTTTGAGAATGAGAGAAATTAGACAGAAAGGAAAATGGCATTGTGTAAGGGAAGAATCTTGTGTGGTAAATTTAGTCCTGAAACAGAATGGTTATTTTAAAAAGTGAAAGGCAGGGCAAAAGTGAAAGAAGGTTTAGAATGTTTGTAGGTAACTGCTAAATGGTTGTAGGTAACTGCTAAATGGTTTCATTCTCTTACACTGAACCCAACCTTGACTTCATCCTTGTCAGTGTAAGGGAGTCAGAAGACCACAAACGGATGCAAGGTGGCTGAGGTCATGCAGAAGCCTGTTGAAAGCCCTGGGAATTTCTGTGAAAGACTGTGTGAAACATACAGACTGCCAAACCATTGTAGGAAGTTACTAAGTTACTACTAATTGAATAGACAGAAGCCCTAGGCAGAGTAACAAGAAAGATCTCCACTTGGGTAATTAACCATGTTCTGTTTAGTCTTTTATGTCTATACATCCTTTCTCTCTGGAGGATCAAGGGGATCAATTCTAGGTCAAGAATCAGAACCCAGTCCCCCTCAAACCAAGGTAGAAAAGACTCTACACCATCATCCTGACAACACGCATGGCAGCAAAGGTAGAGAGGATCCTCACCTGGATTCTTTGCAGCTGGCTGAAGAAAGCTTCACTGCCCCTGTGGGAAGCAAGAACAGACCCAGCCAACCTTTGCAAAGGTAACTTTTGAGGCAGTCAACAAGCCCTGCTCCTGCTATAGGAGCAGGGCTACTGGGAGCTGGCAGGTTGACGTGGCTGAAGCCTGAGAAAGAAGCCTCAGGATACTCCTCATAGGACTTGTCTTAATGAACTTTGGACTTTGGGAAAAGGGGAGGAGGGATGTAACCTGTGTACCTACACCACTGAAATAGGACAAAGGGTGACTCCTTTATACCTTTTATGAATACAAAGGCATCTAGAAGGGAGTTTATGCTCGTAATCAGATCTATGTGTGACACAGGGAAATGGGTTCTCTCCTGGGTGGAGAACCCGAGAGAAGTCACAGTCCCTGAAATCTGAGTGCTGGGCCAGACCAGGGAAATAGGAAAGCCCAGTCAGGTGACTCTGAAGTTTACTGCCTGTAGCCCCATGTGAGGGTGCTGCAGCAGAAGGAACTGGGAAAGAAACTATAGGACAGATCAGAAATACTTCTATGCCTTAGATTTTGTAGAAAAGTGATGTAAAGTTGAATGTGAAAAGTGGTTAATACTGGATCCTGCAGAAGCAAACTGATCCTGAGACCCCAAATTAAAATATATATGGAGTCTCAAAAGGGGGGAATGAGGGAGAATACCCGAGAAGGGTGAGTTCTAGGAGAATAGTTCTTTTCAAGGAGACCACCAGGATACAACTGCAGGGTCCTTTCCATGGTGACTCAGCTCTTGGAAATTTGTAGACTTAAGTTCCTGAAACTTGGAAATTTCCACTTTTATGAAATCCTGTAGTTCTGTGGGGCCTGGAATAGCATCTCCTGCTTGATTCAAACTGACCAATGAGAAAGGTACCTGTGGCTTGGAATTTTTTAACTGGAGATAAAAAGGGAAAGACCAAGCCAGTCAGGGAGCGTGGCCATTTCGAATTCTTCTACGAGGTAACCTCAGAAGGGCTGAAATAAAGCCCTTTCTCTTATAAAAACAAAAAAAAAGTGTAATTGGCTATCAGGCATATGAGACAAAAGCTTAAAAGAGAAGCTTGGGTTGGAAATAACGACTTGGAAGTCATCATTATGTGAGAATGGATATAATCGCTTTTGAGGAACGTGTTGAAGGAAAAGAGAAGCTTGTGAAATAAATGGTCAGAGAGAAAGAAAAAGGACCGTGGAATACAGTGTCACAGAAACCAGTGGGACTGAGGATCATGAGGTAGATATACAGGGAAAATAATCATCACAACTCAAATTCCATAGGAAAGCCCAAATACAATAGGGGGAATTTAGTGGTGATGGCACTTGATTTTGTGGTAATGGCAATGGTACTTGCATAATAGTGAGTAAAGAAACCAGATCATTCAGAGGGAGACTTTTACCCCCAAAGCTCCACTAAAGTCACTCTTGCCAGTCTTAACCTCCGTGTTCAAATTCAGTGGCCAGTTTTTATTCATCTTACCCTCAATCTCTTGAGCAGGAATGATGCAGTGTATACGTAGTGCCTTCTTGAAACTTTTTTTTTTTGAGACAAAATCTCACTTTGGGCGGTGCCTGTAGCTCAGTGGGTAGGGTGCCAGCCATATATACCCAGGCTGATGGGTTTGAACCCAGCCCAAGACAGCTAAAAAACAGTGACAACAACAACAACAACAGAAATAGCCGGCCATTGTGGTGGGCGCCTGTAGGCTGAGGCCCTCTTGCCTCAGCCTACCAAGTAGCTGGGCCTATAGGTGCCCACCACCACGCCTAACTATTTTAAAAACAGAGTCTCGTTCTTGCTCAGGCGCCTGCCACCATGCCTGACTATTTTTAAAAACAGAGTCTTGCTCTTGCTCCAACACCGGAGCTCAGGCAATCCACCTGCCTCAGCCTCCTAGAGTGTTGGGATTACAGGTGTGAGCCACTACCCCTGGTCTTTTTTGGTTTGTGTTATAAGGCCCTTCACTATCTAGCATTTTCTTATTTTTCCTATATCTAGGATAGTCCTTTTAAACAAATTTTGCTGTCCTTACTTCAGCAGCACATATATTAAACATTTTTGCTGGATGTTCTTCCTCTCTGACTTCTGTTAGTTGGAATCCCTCAGGATTAGAGGTCTCAGTCTTTAAAATGCTTCTTTTCCCTTCTATATTAAGTGAGTTTTCTCCATTCCATGGCTGTCTATACCATCTATAACCTAATGACTCCTTAATTTCTACCTCCTATTGTCCTTTCTCCTTTGAACTTCAGATTCATATTTCCAATAGTTTACTCAGTAGCTCTATTTGGAAATCTAATGAGCATCTCCAGTTTAACATGTCTGAAATAGAACTGAATGTTTCCCCCCAAAAGCCTTCTTGTGTTTTCCCACGTGATCTATTTCAGTATATGGCATTACTATTTATCCACTTACTCAAGTAAATTACCTGAGACATCCTACCTTTGAGTCTTGTCTTTATCTTGCTTCTAACATTCAATCAAGTCACCGCTATATCTTTTTTTTTTTTTTTTTTTTTGAGACAGAGACTTGCTCTGTTGCCAGTTATAGTGCAGTGATGTCATCATAGTTCACAGCCTCAAACTCCTGGCCTCAAGTAACTCTCCTGCCTCACCTTCCTAAGTAGCTAGCAGTGCAAGGATGCACCACCACACCTAGCTAATTTTTTTTTTTTTTTTTGCAGTTCTTGGCCAGGGCTTGTTTTGAACCCACCACCTCCGGCATATGGGGCTGGCGCCCTACTCCTTTGAGCCACAGGCGTTGCCCTCACACCTAGCAAATTTTTATTTTGATGAGTTGAACTGGGTCTTGCTGTATTGCCCAGGCTGGCCTTGTACTCCTGACCTCAAATGATCCTCCCACTTCAGCTTCCCAAAGTGCTGGGGTTACGGGTGAGCCACTGTGCTGATCCTCTACAATGCTTTCAAAGTATCTCTTTGATTCCAGCCACTTCCTACCACTTCCATTGCAACACCAATCTTGCAAGTCTTCTGCAATAGTTTCCTAATTGATCTTTCAGCTTCTATTTTGCCTCCCTGCAGGCAGTTCTCAAAGAATCAACAGAGTGAACCTCTTCAATTATAAGTCAAATCATGCTACTCTTTTGCTCAGAACTCTCCATCAGTTCCCAGAACTCTTAGGATAAAATCCAAAGTCCTATCTTTGGTCCACAAGTCCATAAGTGATCTGGATCCCATCTTGTCTCTCCAACCTAATTTTCTACCTGTTCCTTTGTCACCCTGGCTTCTTTGCCAAGGACACTAAAGATTCAGGGTCTTCGTGTTGCTATTTCCTCTGCCTATAATGTCAAAGTGTATGTGGCTTACTCTCTTATTTCAGAGCTTTATTCAAATGTCAACACATCAGAGGGACCTTCCCTGAACCACATAGTAAAAAAGCACACCCATCCTGGTAACCCAGTTTTACCTTGCTTTATTTTCCTTCACAGTAATCTCCATAACTTTTTATTATTACTTGTGTGTTTCTCTCCCCATACATTGCCAACCTCTTTAGTAATAAGTTTCTACCCACTGTTTTCTGCTTTATTTTTCCTTACAGTACTCTTCATAACTGAACATGTCTGTGTGTTTCTGTCTTCCCCATTCCTAACTCTTGTACCAATAAGTTCTATGAATACAAGAATTTTGATTAGTTATATTCACTGCTGCAGCCCCAGCACCTAAAACAGAACCTCCTATGTAGCAGGAATTCCATAAGCAGTTGTTGACAGAGTAAATGAAAGAAATGAATAGGATGGTTGGATATTAAATAGCTACTTTATGTTGTAGCCTCTTCTACATGTTGAGGTTTTAAAGATGAAAAAGACAAAATTCTCTGCCCTGAAGAGTTTACATTCTAGTGGTATAGCTTGATTATAAATGTATGAGTGTAGGTAAAAAAAAGTTATGAAAAAAACAATGCAGTGTAAGGAGGTGGAGGAGGATGATGGAGTGACATTCCATTTTCGTTGGAATAGCATTTCAGTAGAAACCTGATTAAGGTGAGAAATCAATCTTTTACATGATTATTATTATTATTTGAGACAGTCTTTAATTTGTCACCCTCAGTAGAGTGCAATGGCATCACAGCTCACAGCAACCTCAAACTCTTGGGCACAAGCGATTCTCATGGCTCAGGCTCCCAAGTAGCTGGGACTATAGTCGCCCTCCACAATGCCCTGGCGTTTTTAGAGACAAGGTCTTGCCTTGGCTCAAGCTGGTCTCGAACCTGTGAACTCATGTAATCCACCTGCCTTGGCCTCCCAGAGTGCTAGGATTACAGGCTGAGCCACAGGCCAGACCCCATGAGAAATCAATCTTTTTTTGAGACAGAGTCTCAAGCTGTCGCCCTGAGCGGGTAGAGTGTCATGACATCACAGCTCACAGCAACCTCAAACTCTTGGGTGTAATTGATTCTCTTGCCTCAGCCTCGCAAGTAACTGGGACTATAGGCGCCTGCCACAACGTCTGGCTATTTAGCTGGCCTGAGCCGTGTTCGAACCCGCCAGCCTGAGTGTATGTGGTTGGCGCCCTACCCACTGAGTACGGGTGTCGCCAGAGAAATCAATCTTTTAGTAAACGTCTGATAGATGGACTTTCAAAGTAAAGGAAGTAAGCACTGGGGCTGGGACATGAAACTAAGGCAGAGCTAGGCAGTGTGGGAGGAGAAGAAATCAGAGAAATAGGCGCCAGATCATGTAGGGCCTTCCTTAGAAGTCATTGTGATAATTTTGAATTTTATTATGTGACAAGCTATTAGAGGTTTTGAGAGCGGGAGAGGATAATGTGACTTAACTTAGGTGTTTAAATGTCACTTTGGCTGTCCTATGTTTAACTGAAACAGGGCAATAATGGAAGTAGACAAGCGAGCTAAGTGTTTATTGCAGTAGTCTTAAGTAACGTACAATGACTTGAAATAGTATGGCAGCGGTAGATGAGGTAAGTAGGAGTCAGGTTCTGGCACCCTGGCTTTCTGGTTTAAAAAAAAAAAAAAAAAAAAAATCATCCCTGGGCGGCACCTGTGGCTCAGTGGCAGGGTGCCGGCCCCATATACCGAAGGTGGCGGGTTCAAACCCAGCCTCAGCCAAACTGCAAAACCGAAAAATAGCCGGGCGTTGTGGTGGACGCCTGTAGTCCCAGCTACTCGGGAGGCTGAGGCAAGAGAATCGCCTAAGCCCAGGAGTTGGAGGTTGCTGTGAGCTGTGTGATGCCACTGCACTCTACCCAGGACGATAAAGTGAGACTCTGTCTCTACAAAAAAAAAAAAAAAAAAAAATTCCCTCCGCCTGGCAGCTGGTAGCAAGGAGGAAGCAATGTGTACAAAAGTCACCCTCATCTAACCCATTCTTGGAAACCTTCACATCGCACCTCTTTGGAGGAAACCCCTTGAATACTTTAGCTGCACCTCAAGTTTCTGCGCCCTTACTTTAGGAATGGAAAACGGAGGCTCCCACGGGAAGCAGTCTAACAAAGTCCGCAGAGGGAATGGGGGTACTTGAGAAGAAATTTTCTGGCAGTAATTGCTCGTTCCCAGTGTTCAAAAATCGGCAAAACCGTAGGTCGCACAAGAAGCTGCCTGCTCGTCCCTTTGAAATGAGGTTTATTTCATTGAATGACTCTGCGCCGTTGGACTCTGCGCCGACTCGTATTTACCACAAACTTTGCCTCCTACGTAATGCGCACGCGCCCCTCGCTCTGTTTGCCGTTGGCCTTAAGCCCCGCCCCTTGTGCGTCCTTCGAGGAGGGTTGCGAGCCACGAGCTTGCGCGACCCCTCTTCCCTCAGTCTGCTTAAGCACATCGTCGCAAAGCGGGCCGGAAAGCGTGGCAGCGCAGGCGCAAGCGCAGAGAGCGGAGGCGGTGGTGGTGGCGGCCGCTGGCCAGTGTAAGATGGCGGCGGTGTTGGTGGTGGCAGTGGACGGGGCGGCGGGGCCTGGAACAGTCGGAGCAGCTGCTGGCAGAAGGATGACCCAAGACGGGAAGCGGGCCGCTGAGCCTCGCCGGCTCCCGTGCTTGTAACTGCCCCAGCCGGACTCCCCCCTTTGACCTACCCGGTCCGTGTCTCGTTCCGGCTCGGCCTGCCCCCCTCTCCCTGTCCGGTTCCCCGTCAGGATGGGCCTTACCCCTTTCCTAACCTTCTAGGACTCAGATCATCTTCCTCCCCTGATTGGAGTTATTCCCGGGAGGACTGGCTGCCCTTTCCTCAGGTCAGCTCTGGGTTGCCCCCAAGAGCCAGCACAGCAGTTGACAGGGATGTCTTGCTTCGTCGGGTGACCTATTTGTGTTCTCCCGTTTCTTCGCTTAGATTGAGGGACTTGGTTCACCCAGCGTCTGCCTGTCACCTTCGGGCCACCGCGCAGTGTGTCCCCCTCCCCCATCCCAAGTTTTCAGGCCCAGCACCTTGTACAGAAGGCCGAGGTCCAGGAATCCCGGCGTCAGTTGTTGTTGTCTGGTCCTGTATTTTGTAATATAATTTTCTTAATTTACTTCCGCAACTCCCAAATCTCTTAGGACTCCTCAGAACGGTCCCATTTGTTCCCTGTTAGTTGGAAAGCATCTGGTGGCTTGAATTTCTGACTCATATGATTGTTACTGGAGTCTGTAAACAAACCTGCAGCAGCGCTATCACGTTCTCTCCGGGATTTTCCCCCTTGCTTTGTGGCTTCTTGTTGAGTGGTTGTTTTGTAATGGTTTAGCGTTGAAAAGATTCAGGTTTTCCTTTTAAAATGACTTTTACGTTTTACTGGAGCTGGGAGATTACTTGCCTGGCTTCTAATCCTAGTGTTGGTTCATTTTATTTCCTTATATATGTGGGTTATTTGTTGAGTAATCAGAATTAGAAAAATTATTCCGGTTTTAAATAGTTCTGAGGAAGTCTAAAAGTAGTGAAATGTGTTCATAAATATTTTTATTATGTTTAGTAGAAGACATATCTTTGTCATGTAAACTTTAATTTTTCTCAGTCCTTCAGTGAATCTACAGACCTATTTTCTCGGGAACTCAGCCTGGCCTTACTTCAGTGATAAAAGGAGGAAAGGTGAGTGGGAGCTGAAGGCATTTAAATTCCTGAGTTCAAGACAGACCCAGACCTGATGCTCAAGTGCTGACTGCTAACGTCATAAAATTCCTACCACAGTTTCCCAAAGAGTTTGGATATTGTTCATGGCTTTGTTCCAGCTCTGGTTAAATTACTTTTACAAGTTTATTTGATTGTGGGCTTCTTGTCTTTATATCCTAACTATTGCTATATGTCTTCAAATGACTTGACTTAAGCCTAGAAATTAATGTGTGCTCTCCACCCTCTGTTTTGCTCTTTTCCTCATTATTCGTTTTCCTTTGTGTAGTTCACATTTTCCACGTTGTTGAAACTTGGGGATTAGTTTGCCTGAGTTAGGTTCAGCCTTTTGTCAAATCAGGTCTCTTCACTGCTCACGGTTTTGAGGTGTCACCTCTTGCCGTTGAGAGATTATTTAGCTGCTTCTGAATAAAAGGTGGGAAGTGATGCTGCCTTTAATTAGTGTCTTGAGTCCAGTGTCCAACTCAGAATTCCAACTTTTCAGGACGTAGTCGGAAATTTTGGATAAAAAAGTGAAATAGTGTCTGCTCTTTTATAACTAGTCTGAAAAATTCTTGGTTAGCAGAAGAATCATGCAGTGCATTTAGCAGTGTGGACTAGTGCCAGAAAGGGAGTTAGAATAGACTTATAAATGCAGTTTTTGTAAGGCTTTTAGGTTTCTGGTAGTAGAGAATAGAGGCTCCTGGGTTGTGATGGAAGAGCTAAGTGACTCTGGAAAGTAGGTCTGGCCAATTCTTAATATCTTTATGATTTTATAGAAGGAAAAGTTTGAGAGATGTTAGTGAATTTTATTCCTCTGATGCTTGGATTAAAAAATGCTCATTGTGGAATAAAATTACTGATGAAGGTGGGTGTATTTCAATAAGATACAAAGAGAAAAGTAGTTTTCAGAGATGGACAGACCAGATTTTAAATTCTGTACTAAGGTTTATTAGCCATATGATCCTAGGCAAGTTATTTAAACCTCTTTGTGACAGTTAATTTTCATAACTCTAAAAGTGGTATAGTACTATTTATCCCCCAGGATCATTGTTAGGATTATATGAGGGAACCTGTATAAAGCTGTTAAGATTATGCCTAGCACATGGTAGACACTCAAAAAATATTTTCTCTTTTCTTTGCATATCATTGATACAGCTTTGAATAAAGCATTTTGCTTTAGAAGACATTTTCCTGGTTAATTTAAAAAAAAATTTTTTTTTTATCATTAAATCATAGTTGTGTTTTTAAATTCATTTTTAATTGGTTAGCTTGGGTGTCTGCTTTGTAAGTGCCCACCTAGGATTGTCTTTTGAACATGATTCAGGGCAATCTGGTGGGGTTCATGACTAGAGGGCAGAGGGCGTATTAGATATCGATGTATATATACTTCTTGATCTAAACATTAGGGATTTTTGTGTGTGTTTTTGCTTTCTTCTTGGGCTTTCTATTAAGCACCCCTGGTGAGAATTGACAGTGTGGTAATTAATTCCTTCCCTTTCTGTGACAATGTTTTTTTTTTTTTTTTTTGAGACAGTCTCACTGTGTCACCCTCAGTAGAGTGCTTTGGCATCACAGCTCACAGCAACCTCAAACTCTTGGGCTTAAGCGATTCTCTTGCTTCAGCCTCCCAAGTAGCTGGGGCTACAGGCACCCACCACACTGCCTGGCTATTTTTTGTTGCAGTTGGCATCGTTGTTTAGCTGGCCCAGACCCGCCAGCCTTGGTGTTCGTGGCTGGTGCTGTAACCATTGTGCTACGGGTGCTGATTTTTTTTTTTTTTTTTTTTGAGACAGAGTCTCAAGCTGTCACCCTGCGTAGAGTGCTGTGACATCATAGCTCACAGCAACCTCCAATTCAGGCTCAAGCAATCCTCTTGCCTCAGTTTTTCTAGTTTTCTTTCTTTTTTTTTTTTTTTAAGACAGAGCCTCAAGCTGTCGCTCTAGGTAGAGTGCTATAGCATCACAGCTCACAGCAACCTTCAACTCCTGGGCTGGATTCGAACCTGCCAGCTCAGGTGTCTGTAGCTGGCACCTTAGCCGCTTGAGCCACAGGCGCCCAGCCAGTTTTTCTATTTTTAGTAGAAAAGGGGTCTTGCTTTTGCTCAGGCTGGTCTGGAATTTATGAGTTCAAGCAGTCCACCGCCTGGGCCTCCCAGAGTACTAGGATTACAGGCATCAGCCGTTGTGCCCAGCCAGTGACTATGCTTTTCACTTCTGCTGCAACTACCCATTATGCCTTCTTCTTCTTTTTTTTTTTAAGAGACAAGAGTCTCACTTTGTTGTCCTTGGTAGAGTGCTGTGGCGTCACAGCTCACAGCAACCTCCAGCTCCTGGGCTTAGGCAATTTGCTTGCCTCAGCCTCCTGAGGAGCTGGGACTACAGGCGCCCGCTACAATGGCTATTTTTTTGTTGTAGTTTGGCCAGGACCAGGTTTGAACCCACCACCCTTGGTATATGGGGCTGGTGCCCTACTCACAGAGCCAGAGGCGCGTCCCTATGCCTTCCTTTTTGCCTTAGAGGGAATACATTTTTTCCAAGTTGTTGGGTGCTACAGTGATCATCATCACTAGATTATCGAAGAACTAGACCATGAAAAGGGCTCATTTCTTTCTGAAGTGAAATGAGGGCTAGGGAGTTAGGAATGCAGAGTTTTTTCTTCTCCACAGGTGAACCATCTTCATAATATGACAGCCCAGATGAAGAATTTTGAAGGTGGGAATGAGGGTAAGGTGGACTGAGACTGCATTTGTATTTTTATGATATCAGAAGATCCATGAAGGGTGAGGCAAAGAGTGGGAGGAAAAAAGGAAATAATGTTGAAAGTAGAATAACTTTATTTCTTTTAAGTGCTGCATAAGAATCTCCTTCCCCATAACTTTCAGGAAGGGTTTCATATTTTATGTTCCAGGTGATATCTATGTATTCAGTGAATCATTATTCCTAGTTTGTGGACCTCAGCTCTAAAATTTTTATCTTTGTGAATATAGTTTTATATTTTAGGGTTTTAGGTGTTACCTAAGAATTGTGACATCTCATTAGGAAGTATTTTCCTCAGATGGCTTGGGTGGGAGGCTAGTTATGCTTGTGACTTTTTAGTTTCCATCACCACCTTGGGAAGGCATTTTATAATGCAGCCTATTAAATATCTAAGAATCAGTCCCAGTGCCATGGTTCTTAGTGTTCATTAGGACCAACCTAAGACAGAAGCTTGTCTTTTTTTTTTTTTTTGGCCAGGGCTGAGTTTGAACCTGCCACCTCTGGCATATGGGACCGGCGCCCAACTCCTTTGAGCCATAGGCACCACCCCAAAAGCTTGTACTCAGAGGCTTTTTGTTGATAGTTTAAAACAGTACTGGCAGCCGGGTACAGTGGCTTATGCCTGTAATCTCAGCACTGAGGAGGCAGAATTGCTTGAGCTCAGGAGTTCAAGACTTGCCTGAGTGAGAGTGAGACCCTTACTCCTAAAAAAATGTAAAAACCCAGCTGGGCACCGCAGTGGGCACCTGTAATCCCAGCAGCTTCCTTTGGAGGCTGAAGTAGAGAGATGCCTACAGCTCAAGTCTGAGGTTGCAGTGAGCTATGATGCCATTGCACTCTGCGTAAGGCATATAGTGGGACTGTCTCAAAAACAACAACAACAAAACAGTACTAGCATTTCAAAAGCCAAAGGACTCTGGGAGAAGACATTTTGTAGAGAAATATACCCTATTATGGAAGACTGAGATATTTAGAATTTCATACTCTAGGTTCTTGATCATATTAGGTCAGTTACAGGCTTTTAAAATTATGAAGTGACTAGATAACCTCCACTTATAGTAGATAGAGTTATTACTGGGTTGTTTCTACTGTACAAAAGTTATTCTTAACATATTTAGGAAATGTCCAGATTATAAAAGTGAAAAGATGGGTGGTGCCCATAGCTCAGTGGGTAGGGTGCTAGCCACATACACCGAGGCTGACAGGTTCGAACCCAGCCTGGGCCAGCTAAACAACAATGACAACAACAACAACAAAACAGCCAGGCATTGTGGCAGGCACCTGTAACAGGTCCCAGCTACTTGGGAGGCCTGAGGCAAGAGAATCGCTTAAGCCCAAGAGTTTGAGGTTGCTGTGAGCTGTGAAACCATCGCATTCTACCTAGGGCAGCAGCTTGAGACTCGGTCTCAAAAAAAAAAAAAAAGTGAAAAGAAGTATCTAAACAGAACTTTTCCTTGCATAACATTGGTGTTAGAGTTAGTTTTAAGTCTCTTGAGTCTTGGCTTGGTGCCTGTGGCTCAACGGGCTAAGGCACCAGCCACATATACCTGAGCTGGCAGGTTCGAATCCAGCCCCGGCCCGCCAAACAACAATGACGGCTGCAACCAAAAAATAGCCGGACGTTGTGGTGGGAGCCTGCAGTCCCAGCTACTTGGGAGGTGAAGGCAGGACACTCGCTTGAGCCCAGGAATTAGAGGTTGCTGTGAGCTGTGATGCCACGGCACTCTATCCAGGGTGACAGCTTGAGCCTCAAAAAAAAAAAAAAAAAAAAGTCTCTTGAGTTTTTTTTGTTTTTTCCAAAGCAGATTATCAGTGATCCAAGGCGATGTGTTGTTTACCCTCACCCATTTCTTTTTTTTCTTTTTGTAGAAACAGAGTCTCACTTTATCACCCTTGGTAGAGTGCTGTGGCGTCACACAGCTCACAGCAACCTCCAACTCCTGGGCTTAGGTGATTCTCTTGCCTAAACCTCCTGAGTAGCTGGGACTACAGGCACCTGTCACAACGCCCGGCTATTTTTCTGTTTTTGCAGTTCGGCTGAGGCTGGGTTTGAACCCGCCACCTTCAGTATATGGGGTCGGCACCCTACTTGATGAGCCACAGGTGCCGCCCATACCCTTACCCATTTCTTTCTTTCTTTCTTTTTTTTTTTTATAAACATTTTTTTCGTTTTTTTTCTTTGCGGTTTTTGGCCGGGGCTGGGTTTGAACCCCCACCTCCGGCATATGGGGCGGGCGCCCTACTCCCTTGAGCCACAGGCGCCGCCCCACCCTTACCCATTTCTAATCCAGGTAACTGAGTTAATTGAATCAGCAACAGGCATGGAGGTAGTGACTATATATATCTTCATTTTAAAACCAAATGCCAGGTTTGGCGCCTGTAGCTCAGTGAGTAGGGCTCCAACTGCAACAAAAAATACACACACTTCGAGGCTTGAGGGTTTGAGCCTAGTCTGGGCCAGCTAAATAACAATGACAGCTGCAACCCAAAAAACTGTGGGGTATTGTGGGGAGTGCCTGTAGTCCTAGCTACTCAAGCGGCTGAGGCAGGAGAATTGCTTAAGCCCAAGAGTTTGAGGTTGCTGTGAGCTGTGATGCTATAGCACTCACTCTGCCAAGGGCGGCATAGTGAGACTTTGTTAAAAAAAAAAAAAAACAAATGCCAATGAATTTTAGATTATAATAATATTGAATTTTTTTTTTTCTTAGATTCTCAAGCTATTGCCCTGGGTAGAGGTCCGTGGTGTCATGGCTTATAGCAATGTCCAACTCTTGGGCTCAAGGAATCTTCTTGCCTCAGTTTTTCTATTTTTATTTTTTTGTTTGTTTTTTTAAGACAGAGTCTCACTTTGTCACCCTTAGTAGAGTGTTATGGCTTCACAGCTCACAGCAACCTCCAGCTCTTGGGCTTAGGCGATTCTCTTGTCTCAGCCTCCCGAGTAGCTGGAACTACAGGCGCCGGCCACAACACCCAGCTATTTTTTTGTTGTAGTTCAGCCAGGGCTGGGTTTGAACCCACTACCCTCGGTATGTGGGGCCAGTGCCCTAGTCACTGAGCCATAGGCGCCGTCCCTATTTTTATTTTTTATTTTTTATTTTTATAGAGGCAAGAGTCTCATTTTATCATACTCGGTAGAATGCCATGGTGTCACATAGCTCACAGCAACCTCCAGCTCCTGGGCTTAGGCGATTCTCTCGCTTTAGCCTTCCAAGTAGCTGGGACTACAGGTGCCCACCACAATGCCCGGCTATATTTTTGTTGCAATTTGGCGGGGTCCCGGCTTGAACCCTCTACCCTCGGTATATGGGGCCGGAGTCCTACCCACTGAACCACAGGCGCCACCCAGTTTTTCTATTTTTAGTAGAGATGGGATCTTGCTTTTGCTCAGGTTGGTCTTGCACTCGTGAGCTCAAGCTATCCACCTTCCTTGGCCTCCCAGAGTGCTAGGATTATAGGTATGAGCCACTGTGCCTGACCAATAATATTGAAGACTTTATCTTTAATTTTCATGAATGTACCCAAGAATCTTCATTGCTGTTAAAATTGGTCAGAAAAGGGGGCTACCTGCTCATGTTTACTGATTTAGTCATTCTGCTCTTGCCTGTGCTCAGTGGGTAGGGCGCTGGCCCCATGTACTGAGGGTGGCGGGTTCGAACCCAGCCCCAACCAACTAAAATAGCAGCAGCAACTGCAACAAAAAATAGCCGGGCATCGTGGCGGGTGCTTGTAGTCCCAGCTACTCAGGAGGCTGAGGCAAGAGAACTGCTTAAGCCCAAGAGTTGGAGGTTGCTATGAGCTGTGACAACATAATACTCTACTGAGGGCGATAGAGTGAGACTCTAAAAAAACAAACAAAAAACAAAAACTATTAAAAAAAATGTGTGATGAATTTTATGAATTAGTCACTTTTTTTTTTTTTTTTTTTTTGAGACAGTTCTGTCACCTTGGGTAGAGTGCTATGGCATCATAGCTCGCAGCAACCTCAAACTCTGGGACTTAAGCAATCTTCTTGTTTCAGCCTCCCAAGTAGTTGGGCCTACAGGCACCTACCACAATGGCTGCCAGTTTTTTCTGTTTTTAGTAGAGATGCAGTCTCACTCTTGATCAGGCTGATCTCGAACTCCTGAGCTTAAGCCATCCACCTGCCTCTGCCTCTCAGAGTTCTGAAATTACAGGAGTGAGTTACAACGCCCTGCCAAATTAGTCACTTTTTATAGCAATCTTTTATCTCTACCTCTGCAGGACATAGTTTCTGGGCTAGAAGCCCAATTTCTCAAATACCGCCTTACCCCAGAAATGTGTTATGACATAGATTATTTAAATTAATGTACTGCGTTTGCCAGTGGGGCATTGGAGAGAGATTAATATGACAGTGATGGTATCTTAAGAAATGAAATTTGGTATGTTGAGTGGATTGGGCCATTGCAAAAATTTTTATCATTATATTCGAGAAGTTAGGCTCGGCGCCTGTGGCTCAACGGGCTAAGGCGCCAGCCACGTACACCTAAGCTGGCGGGTTCGAATCCAGCCCGGGCCCGCCAAACAACAATGATGGCTGCAACCAAAAATGGCCAGGCATTGTGGCGGGCGTCTGTAGTCCCAGCTACTTGGGAGGCGGAGGCAAGAGACTCGCTTGAGCCCAGGAATTGGAGGTTGCTGTGAGCTGTGATGCTACAGCACTCTATCCAGGGTGACAGCTTGAGGCTCTGTCTCAAAAAAAAAAAAAATATTTGAGAAGTTAGATATTTGCTTTTATCCTCTAAGGAGTCCTTAAGTGCTGATCTATGTAAGGAGGTGTGGCCAAGTTCTAATTGTGAAATATCTGTGCATAGTTATTATAACTGAGCCCATTTATCTCAGTTTAATTCTATGCATAGTTATTATAACTGAGCCCATTTATCTCAATTTAATTCTAAAGGAAATATTTTTGCCATTGTGATTCTACAACTGTGGAAAAAGGATCTTCCTTTACAACAGAATTCAGTTCCCATTACCAGTTCCTGTTCACATTTCAAATTTCAAATTTTTCTTAAATCACTGAGAAGGACACTAGAGAAATGAAAGGATGCTACTCCAAAGGGACAACTTACAATCAAACAATGAAGAAGCTTAAAACATCAAAAGGTGAGGTGGCACCTGTGGCTCAAAAGAGTAGGGCACCAGCCCCATATGCTGGAGGTAGAGGTTCAAACCCAGCCCCGGCCAAAAACCGCAAAAAAACAAACAAACAAACAAACAAAAAAAAAACCCATCAAGAAGTGTCCTGCTACCTTCATTAGGTTAGAGAGCAGAGTCTAATACTGGGTCCTAAACCAGGAACAAAACATACCTGATAATGCAGCAATGATTAAAGTATATCAGAGAAATACAGTTTTTGCTACTAGTACAGGAAAAAACAAACAAAAAAGTGAACCATGGCGGCACCTGTGGCTCAAAGGAGTGGGGCGCTGGCCACATATGCCAGAGGTGGTGGGTTCAAATGCAGCCCCAACCAAAAACTGCAAAAAAAAAAAAAGTGAAGCACAGATATTTCACATTAGAACTTGGCCACACCTCCTTACATAGATCAGCACTTAAGGGTTAGAGTGCTATTCCTAACATACTCTGAAATACTGTTGTTAGAATTAAAGCCAATAAGCTGTAAACACTGGCATTTGGTATTAGCAACGGAGAGAGAAGACATTAATCCAAAGAAGAATTGAAGTTCCTTATTTATAGTTTGGTTGATGGAGGACTTCTTTCTCATCTGTGGTGATTGCTTTGCTGTCCTACACCTTGGATATCTTCAGAACCTTTAAGAGGGAGAACATAAAGAGGTCTCACTCAATTTCTGAGGTAATTCCTTGGGGAAAGCTGTTTTCTTTTTTCTTTTTTGAGACAGAGCCTCAAGCTGTTGCCCTGGGTAGAGTGCTGTGGCATTGCAGCTCACAGCAACCTCCATCTCCTGGGCTTAAGCAATTCTCTTTCCTCAATCTCTCAAGTAGCTGGGACTACAGGCGCCTGCCACAACACCCAGCTATTTTTTGGTTGTAGTTGTCATTGTTTGGCAGGCCTGGGCTGGATTCAAACCTGCCAGCTCTAGTGTATGTGGCTTAGCCACTTGAGCTACCTGCACCGAGCCAGAAAGCTGTTTTCTTTCCGTCTTTTCTCAGTATCCCTCTTTCTGTGCTTTGCTGTAGCATTGGAAACATGGACCATCCTCACCTTGAAATAGTTCTTTCTACTTCTCTGCCCATTTTTCTGTTTCTACTCTTTCTTCTTTTTCCTAAGGGTTTGTATTCCCCCCAATTTTTTTTCTTTTTTTATGTCCATTTTATAGAAATAGAATTCCCCAATATTCTTTCCTTGAACTTCCTCCTTCATAGCTTTCTTTCTTTCTTTTTTTTTTTTTAGAGACAGCATCTCACTATGTCACACTCGGTAGAGTGCTGTGGCGTCACAGCTCACAGCAATCTTCAGCTCTTGGGCTTAGGCAATTATCTCACTTCAGCCTCCCAAGTAGCTGGGACTACAGGTGCCCGCCACAACTCTCGGCTATTTTTCTATTGCAGTTTGGCTGGGGTCAGTTTCAAACCCGCCCCCCTTGGTATAGGGGGCCAGCGCCCTACTCACTGAGCCACAGGTGCTGCCCCCCTCAGAGCTTTCTTAGCTACTGGTTTGTTTGCTGTAAAGTTTCTCTTCTTGATTTCTTGTATTTCTGGCCCTAAATTATTTAAGTTCCAGACCTATGTTGGTTTCTCACTACCTTCCTAACATGTCAATCTGGATTTTAAACATATTCTAAAACCAAATTCATCTTTTGTACCACATACAGCTTCTCATTTGTAGCATTTGATTTTCTCTGAGCACCAGACACAAAACTTGTCTGTTTGACTCAGCTTTTTAACTGAGTATTAAGCCAAATACTTTATCTACTTCTACAGTGATTCTCATGTTGACCTGTTTTAATTCCCTCTGTTGTATTTCTTTTTTTTTCTTTTTTGAGACAGAGCCTTAAGCTGTTGCCCTGGGTAGAGAGTGCTGTGGCATCATAGCTCACAGCAACCTCCAGCTCCTGGGCTCCAGAGATTCTCCTGCCTCCGCCTCCCTACAACACCTGGCCATTTTTTGATTGCAGCTGTTGTTGTTTGGCGGGCCCAGGTTGGATTCGAACCCACCAGCTCAGGTGTATATGGCTGGCGCCTTAGCCGCTTGAGCCACAGGCACTGACCCTCCTCTGTCATATTTCTTAACTAGTCAATTGTACCTTACCATGTAGCCAAACTAGACTACATGTATACTTTTTTGGACCCGTCACCACCCCCACCCCCCTTCCCCCAAGACATAGTCTCATGCTATTATCTTGGGTAGAGTGCCGTGGCATCATAGCTCACAACAGCCTCCAACTCTTGGGCTTAAGAGATCCACTTGCCTCAGCCTCCCAAGTAGCTGGGACTATAGTCACCTGCCATGATGTCTGGCTAGTTTTTCCAATTTTTAGTAGAGATGGGGCCTCATTCTTGCTGAGGCTGGTCTTGAACTCCTGAGCTCAAGCAACCTACTGTCCTTAGCCTCCCAGAGTGCTAGATTACCAGTATGAGCCACTGCACTGAGCCTAACATGTCAGATTTTTAGCTTCCATGTCTTTTCTCATTCTGGTGCTGTGGGATGTCTGCAATAGCATTCTGTTTATGCATTTATATTTAATTATACTGATACTTGTATCTCTTGCATCATACTTCTATACTTAGTTTTCCTAATTGATTAGTTGGCTACAAAGGCATTGTGACTGCCTTGTGTTAATTGTAGCTTTTGTATTGCCTGGTACATTGTTTCAAACCAGCATGTTTGTGTACAGATAGGCCACTGGGTGGTGCCAGAAGCCTATAATTTGTATAAAAATGGGCATCCTAGAGGCTCTGTATGGTTGGTTTGCTCTGTGTTGTCAAATCCTCTGCACAATGGAAATAGAGATTAATTTCCCTGATCCAGAAACATTCAATTTCTTTCTCCTTTATCCAGCCTACCAGAAGAGATAGTATCATATATACAGTCCCTCCAATTACTTAATAGAAAGTAACCCAGAACTAAAGTCCTCCACACCATAAGTATGTTTTATATAGTAGGAATGTCAGTGTCTTTGGAGTCATTCTTTGATTTTCAGTGCCTGAAGTTCTCTGTCTGCTTAATAAATGCTTTACTACATGTATTGGAGTGCAGCTGGCCGCAAGTAGTCAAGAAAACTGGTTTGGAGAGGTTTTTTTTTTTGAGATAGAGCCTCAAGCTGTCACCCTGGGTAGAGTGTCGTGGCATCACAGCTCACAGCAACCTGGGCTCAAGTGAGTCTCCTGCCTCCACCTCCCAAGTAGCTGGGACTACAGGCGCCCGCCACAACGCCTGGCCATTTTTTTGGTTGCAGCCATCATTGTTGTTTGGCGGCTCGGGCTGGATTCGAACCCACCAGCTCAGGTGTACGTGGCTGGCGCCTTAGCCCTTTGAGCCACAGGCCCCGAGCCCATGGAGAGGTATTTTGAAGTAGAAAAATACTAAGGTAAGGAAAATGAATTTAAAATTAGTCATTTCAGCTTGAAAACCAAAATTGTGGGTGGGATAGTGGAGCTAGTTGATACCAGCTGGACTGTGGGTCCTAGAAAAGCAAATTTGTACTTTGGATGGAGATCAGCCCTGAACAGCTGCTCAATTATGAGTGGTATGGGACATCTGTCCTCCTTAGATGAAATAGGGACTGTGTGGCGCTCTTGTCTTAACTAATAATTGAAGTATTTTTTACCATCACTTTCAGTTACAGAGGAAATTCTAAAACCTGCCTCATTTAAATGTGGGTGTTTATGTAGGAAAGTTAGACACTTGAGTAGCAGAATGAGACTGGCCTGAGAGAATGCTGAGATTATGTAAGTCCTGAGAATTGACAGAGACTGAGTTTAGATCTTAGTAAAGGGATCAAGGACAGTACATTTTTTAGATGTTGATGTTCCTGTTGGTCCCAAGGTACGGAATGTCAGACAATGTTCATAGATCCTAGATACCAAAGGATTTAAAATGAATTTGAGAGAAATGTAAAACATAAAAAGCATAAACATACAAATGACTAGTACAGCTGCTAGAACTACTCTGAACTACTTTAAGCTTCCGATAGTCTTAGTTATCACCAAAACAATAGGATTTATGTATTTAGAATTCACCTTGCCATTAGTATGGTTGCTGATAAATCATAACAGCCTGCTTTGGTTACAGCAAAAATCCTTATAGCACTTCCATTTTCAAGTGAGAAGAAACAACATTTTACTCTCATTTGGGGTGATATGTTGACCACTTTAGTCAACTTCTGTTAATAATCACAGCCTTAAGGATTTAACATTTTTAATAACTCGATATTATCTATCATTTAGCAATTTGCATGATTTCCTGTCTACCCCCCCCCCCATTGCTGCTTTTCTCCTGCTCTCTTACTTTTTAGGCCACATTTATTGAGGTATAATTTACAATACAGTAAAATTTATACTTTTTTTTAGTTGACCCATTATTTGAATTCTGACACACAAAGTCATGTAACACAACCATGATTGAGGCACAGAAATTTCCATCATTCCAGAAGTTTTCTGATGCTTTTTTTGTAGTCATTTCCAGCAACCCCTTACCCTCAATTCTTAGCAATTACTGATCTACTATCTATCTCTGTAGTTTTACCTTTTCCAGAAAGTACCTTAAAAGGAATCATATATCACATATCTGTTTGGATCTGAATTCTTGCATTTACCCTAACATATTTGAGATGTGTCCATGTTGCCTCTTGGATGAATAGTTCATTTCTTTTCATTGCCCAGTAATATTCCATGGTATGGGCATACCACAATTTGTTACTTGTGACTCAGCTGAAGAACATTTGTTTCCAGTTTTCTTGTGAACCTAAATAAAACTATTCACATTCACCCATAGGGTGTTGTAACTTTTGTGGAGATATATTTTCCCTTTTCTTGGGAAAACTCCTGAAAATGGGATTCCTGGATTGTGTGGTAAGTTTATGTTTAATAAGAAAATGTCAAACTGTTTTCCACAGTGTACTGTTTTGAATTTCTACTAGCAGTATATGAGGATTCTAGTTGTTCTACTTGTATCTGATAAAGTAAGTTTTCATGAGTATTATTGCTTAAAAAATTTTATTTGTATTTATTTATTTATTTTTTGAGGCAGAGTATTTGTTGCCCTCGGTAGAGTGCTGTGACATCACAACTCACAGCAACCTCAAACTTTTGGGTTTAAGTGATTCTCCTGCCTCAGCCTCCCAAATAGCTGGGACTACAGGCACATGCCACAATGCCCAGCTATTTTTTTGGTTGTAGTTGTCATTGTTGTTTGGCAGACCTGGTCCTGGTTTGAACCCGCCAGCCCCTATGTATGTGGCTAGCACCCTAGCCACTGAGCTACAGGTGCTGAGCCTATTATTTTCTGTGGCTCAGCGAGTAGGGCACTGGCCCCATATACCGAGGGTGGCGAGTTCAAACCCAGCCCCGGCCAAACTGCATCAAAAATTAACTGGGTGTTGTGGCGGGCGCCTGTAATCCCAGCTACCTGGGAGGCTGAGGCAAGAGAATCACTCAAGCCTAAGAGGTGGAGGTTGCTGTGAGCTGTGACTCCACAGCACTCTATGGAGGGCAATAGAGTGAGACTCTGTCTCTACAAAAAAAAAAAAAAAACATTTTAACCATTCTTATAGGTGTTTCCTGTATTTTCATTGTCGTTAATTTATATTTTTATAATTTTTTTTTTTTTTTTGAGACAACCTCAAGCTGTTGCCCTGGGTAGAGTGCTGTTGTGTCACTGCTCATAGAAACCTCCAACTCCTGGGCTTAAGATATTCTCTTGCCTCGGCCTTCCAAGTAGCTGGGACTACAGCTGCCTACCACAACGCCCGGTTATTTTTTGGTTGTAGTTATCATTGTCGTTTGGCAGGCCTGGGCTGGATTTGAACCCACTAGCTCTGGTGTATGTGGCTTGGTGCCTTAGCTGCTTGAGCTACAGGTGCCGAGCCATATTTTTGTAGTTATTAACAACATTGGGAATCTTTTCAGGTGATCATTATGTAGTTCTGATAGTTTTGGAATATATTCAAGTTACCATCCTTTATCAAATATGTGTTTTGCAGATACTTCTAATCTATCACTTGTCTTTTCACTGTCTTGACAGTGTCTCTTTATGAGATCTTAATTTTGATAAAACCAATTTATTAATTTTTTATTTTGTGCTTTTTGTGCCCTGTCTTAAAAAAGTTGCCTAACCCAAAGTCACAGAGATTATTTCTTTTGTTTTTTCCTGCAAGTTGTATTGTTTTTGTTTTGTTTGTTTGTTTTTTTTTTTGTAAAGATAGTGTCTCAGTTTATTGCCCTCAGTAGAGTGCTGTAGCGTTACAGCTCACAGCAACCTCCAGCTCTTGGGCTTAGGCAATTCTCTTGCCTCAGCTTTCTAAGTAGCTGGGACTACAGGCACCTGCCACAAGGCCTAGCTATTTTTTTGTTGTTGCAGTTTGGCTGAGGCCAGATTTGAACTCGCCATGCTTGGTGTATGAGGCCAGTGCCCTACCCACTGAGCCACAGGCACCGCCCTGGAAGTTGTATTGTTTTAACTTTTACATTTAGGCCTATGATCCATTTTAGTTAAATTTTGTATATTCATATGGGTTGAAGCTTTTGGGTTTTGTTTTGTTTTTTGGCAGTTGAATGTTCAATTATTTGTACAGGTTGAACATTGCACATCTAAAATTGAAAATGCTCGGAAACCTGAAACTTGTTGAGCACCAACATCATGCTCAAAGGAAATGCCCATTGGAGGATTTCAGATTTTTGTATTTGAGATGCATAACCAGAATAATGCAAATATTCAAAAATCTGAAATTCAGCACACTTTTAGTCTCGAGCACTTCAGATAGAGAATATATAATCTATATACATGATCTTTTATACAGATTCTTAACAGTATTGGGGGAAAAAACAGCCCTGGTGTTTTTAAACATGGGATGCTCTCTCGCAAAATACTTTTATCCAGTGTGCTAATTCCTCTCTTATTAAAACAAGAAAATCTAGGTTACTGGAATTTCCTAGTAGAATTAAAATGACACCTGGGTCTTTTTTCCCCATCCTCCAATAGTTTACTCTTCAACCTTCAGTTTAGCAGGGGTTATGGTTATTTTTAGAATACAGGCAGTAGAGTTAATCTAATTAAGCCCTAGCTACCTGGGTCAGTGAGCTCAACAGCTCTTCCAAGCTCAGCATAATTTGCCCTGGATTGGATTTTACATGGAAGTTAAAGTAAAACAGTGAATTTTGGGGGAATGCAATGCATTAAAGAATGAAGGAGATAGTTTGGATTTAGATCAAATTTGGTTCTTAATATCAGATTATAAAATTGAAGATTATACTTTTTGGTGATGGAAAAGATTCTAAAGTGGCTCCTATACTTGGCCTAAGTCATAGTCATAGTATTTCTTTCTGCTTTAATTTGGACAGTATTTTAGCTCAAATACTATAACAAAATGCCATAGACAGGGTGAATAGCTATAAGAAATTCATTTTCTCTTTTTTTTTTTTTTTTTTTTTTTTGAGACAGAGCCTCAAGCTGTCACCATGGACAGAGTGCTGTGGCATCACAGCTCACAGCAACCTCCAATTCCTGGGCTCAAGCGAGTCTCTTGCCTCTGCCTCCCAAGTAGCTGGGACTGCAGGCGCCCGCCACAACGCGCAGCCATTTTTTGGTTGCAGCCGTCATTGTTGTTTGGCGGGTCTGGGCTGGATTTGAACCCGCCAGCTCAGGTGTACATGGCTGGCACCTTAGCCCGCTGAGCCACAGGTGCCAAGCCAGAAATTTATTTTCTTATAGTTCTGGAGGCTAGAAATCTAAGATCAAGGTGCCAAGTTGATTTCTGGTAAAGGCTCTTCCTGGCTTGTATCTAGTTTCCTTCTTGCTTCATCCTTACTGGTGAGGGCTGGGGGAAATGGAAAAGAGTGCTGAAGAATAAGAGTGCGTGTCCAAATGCTCTGGTATCTCTTACAAGGTCGCTAATTTTCATCATGAAGACTCCTTCTGATGGCCTCATCTAAAACTTATCTTGTAAAGGTGCTATCTCTAAATACCTTCAGCTTGGGAGTCAGCTTCAGTTTATGAATTGGGGAAGGGATACCCTAGGGCTGCCCTAGAGTTGAGGTGGTTTTAGGTTTCTTCATTTTGATTGACATATTGTAAGCATAACAAGTCATCCCCCAAAGTAGTTGTATTTTATTGTTGTTGTCATTTTTGACTTCCTAAAGAATTAGTCACCCAGAGCGGAAATTTCTGCACTCCCAATAGGTATGCAAGGTGACCTAGTGATATATAGAAAAAGAAATGATGAAAAAGATTGTTGAAATACCTGTTTTTTCCTGAAAAAATTAAGCTAAGTATTTAATGTGAATTGACTGTGTGTCTGTATATGTACACACATATTGGGAGTTCGTGCTCAAAATTGACACTGACAGAGGTTTATAATCAAAGTTTTGAGACTACTGCTATAGTACTTTACTGTAGAAATTTTAATGTTTAATTCTGTCATCTCTAGAATTTATACTTTATAGACAAAGTATGAAAATGAATGGAGAAATGAATTCCAGAGAAGATTAAGAAGCTCATCCAAGAGTACAAAGTATGTTAATGGTTTAGTGATGTCAGAAGCCTAGTGATTCTGCTACAACTCTGGCTTCAACAATGTGACCTTTAGATGCTTATCTGCCTATCAACTCAGTGATTAAACAGGGTTGAGATAATTGTCCACAGGGTTTTCTCTACTTCTGAATTTAGCAATAAATTATATCAACTGTTTTCCTCAAAGAGAAGATCACTTCTTGGAAGAACTTTAACCTAATTTTTCCTAAAGACTACTCTGCAGTATAATATGGGTATGGTCTTCCTTTGAGTGGAAGTGTAGGTTTTGGCTCCTTCTGGTCAAGGAGGCTGGGAAAGTATGTGTGGTTTCTAGAGCAATTACAGGTTTGTAGTTCAGGCAGTCTAGGCTCCCGTAGGCTTAATTTTTAGAAAGTTTTCTGAGAATAGATGGGGTGCACAGTGGGGTGCAGTCATGGTATCCTAGACAGTGTTGATTCTAGAGGTTGGAAAATACCAGGTCTGCTTTGAATTAACCATGATACACTGGCCTGCTTATGACTTTAGTTTTTAATCTTAACAAAGTAGTGCAATTTTTTTCCCTACTTGTAGGACTTTTGCAATTAATGTGATTAATTTTAAACTCCAAATGGGGGAGAAGATATTGCTGAGATGCTAAAGAATACAAACACAGAATTTTTTTTTTTTTTTTTTTGAGACAGAGTCTCACTATGTCGTCCCTGGTAGAGTACGGTGGTGTCACTGCTCACAGCAACCTCAAACTCTTGGGCTTAAGCGATTCTCTTGTCTCAGCCTTCCAAGTAGCTGGGACTACAGGTGCCTGCCACAACGCCTGGCTCTTTTTGTTCCAGTTGTCACTTGTTGTTTAGCTGGCCAGGGCCAGGCTTGAACCCACCAGCCTCAGTGTATGTGACCGTCACCATAACCACTGTGCTACAGGTGCCAAGCCTGCCCGGCTATTTTTTATTGCAGTTGTCATTGTTCTTTAGCTGGCCCTGGGTTCAAACCCACTACCCTTGACATATGTGGCTGGCACCGTCACCACTGTGCTACAGGTGCCGAGCCATAAACATAGACTTTTGAGAGGGAAAAATAAGTGTGGTATGAGGAATGCTATACAAAAATCTATACACCAACGTAAGAGGAGCATGCTTTGCATCTAGCTCTTCACCCATTTTTCTTTATGTGGCTGCTTTACATGGTTGTTTTTTTGTTAGCATTGTCTTTCATCATCACCTTTCCAGGTGTCCTTTCTACAATTCAGCCTCAGCCATATAGTATTTCTACTTTCCTGCCTTAGCCTAATGTGAACAATCTTTGGGCAGCTGTCTTTTGGCAGAGGACATTTTATGAAGCAGCTTGGATTTCTGTAGAGAAAGAGTAGGGGGTAAGGATAAAGATGGGGCTGCTTCTGGGATAATTGTTACGGGAATGAAAGGGCTGTTGAAAGATTAGAGGCCAGTGTGCCTGGGTACAAGGACTGGGATCATAATTATACTTTGTCTTTTACCAGTGCCTTTTGTGCAAGGCATTGAAAGGGCTTAACAAAATTCTGGTCTGAATAATATTATTCTTTGCTCTTTGGAATTTACTGGAGGTGGCAGTGAGGTCCTGAAAAAAATCTGTGCTACAGCAGCATGAAAGAAAACAAGCTAGTAGATATTCTGATTTCCTAGGTAGCAAAAGATAAGTCTGGTGAAAGTTGGTAAATTAGGTGAAAAAACATTTGCTATTTTTTTTTTTTTTTTTTTTGAGACAGAGCCTCAAGCTGTCACCCTGGATAGAGTGCAGTGGCATCACAGCTCACAGCAACCTCCAATTCTGGGCTCAAGTGAGTCTCCTGCCTCTGCCTCCCAAGTAGCTGGGACCACAGGCGCCCGCCACAATGCCCGGCCATTTATTTTTTGGTTGCAGCCGTCATTGTTGTTTGGCGGGCCGGGCTGGATTCGAACCCACCAGCTCAGGTGTACATGGCGGCGCCTTAGCCCGTTGAGCCACAGGCGCCGAGCCAACATTTGCTATTATATGAAATGGGATGAGATGGTTTAATGGGAATGTTGCCCCTCCCCCTTTTGCCTCTGTGACTGTTAGTCCTCAGAGAAAAGCAATAGCTTTAAGGTTCTTAGGGCAGGGTGCTCCTGAGTTCTAATTCCAGCTCTTCTTCTTATAATCCTTAATTAGTATCTGTGCCTATAATAAGTTTGAAGCTGGGCATTTCAGTGAACATAAAGCCTAAGCTTTTACTCCAAGAGCTTGATTTCTTTTGTCTGTTGATTTAATGTAAAATGATACTTAGAATCTGAGCCACCTCATTTTGTTGTGAAGACAAGTGTTTTACAGAGTTTGTAGATACACCTGACTATTTACATAGTCATTGTACAGAAGACACACTGGGAAAGGGCAGTGCAAAAGCTAGCTGGCTGTATTGAGTTGAGATTCTTTGTTGACAGTATGCATCATTTTGTGTGTCTGTTATGCCAGGTTTTATTTCGGTTCCAGCTTTCCCTTCTGAAAAGCCACTGCTAGTTACTCAGTGAATAGGGTAAAGAGATGGCAATTGACCCACCCCAGTGTTTCCCTTTACGGAATTTAGACTGGGAAAAAAAAATCCTTCTGTGCTTTTTAGCTGCTGAGAAGCCCTGTTAAGCACACACACAAATCATTTTTATAAAAATGAAAAATTGTGTACACTGTTAACGTCTCCTTGTCTCTTTTGTCATCTTTCCCAGGTTGTTTCCTAATTGTTTTATTTTCTTCCTCTCCCAAATTCAGGCTGGCTACAACAAACATCATTCAAGATGTCCAGCAAAGGGAGCAGCACAGATGGCAAAACAGACTTAGCTAATGGTAAGGGGCCAAAATGAAGGTGAAGCTAATTTTACGGTCAGCCTGAGGTTCTTCTTGTCCTTGCCAGATAGAGTGGAGACCTGGATTTTAGTAGAGGAAACTACACGAGAAACATCTTGGAATCTGGTACTTTTGCTCTTTGAAATTTTATCTGGTTGTTTTCAGAAGATGAGTAAGAGAGCTAGTTGTACTTCTTTCTTTTTTTTTTTTTTTTTTTTTTTTAAGACAAGGTTTCAGGCCAGGCATGGTGGCTCATGCCTGTAATCTTAACACTCTGGGAGACTGAGGCAGGTGGATTGCTTGAGCTCACGAGTTCGAGACCAGCCTGAGCAAGAGTGGGACCTGTCTCTAAAAATAGCTGGGTGTTAACAGCAGGTGCCTAAAGTCCTAGTTACTTGGGAGTCTGAGGCAAGGGGATCACTTGAGCCCAAGAGTCTGAGGTTGGTATGAGCTAAGATGCCACTGTATTCTACTTAGGGCAACCAAGTGAGACTCTGTCTCAAAAAGAAAAAGACAAGGTTTCAGTCTGTTGCCTGAGGTAGAGTGCAGTGGCACCATCATATCTCATAGCTCATTGTAATCTCCAGCTCCTGGGCTTAAGCATTCCTCTTACTTCAGTCTCCCAAGTAGCTGGTACTATATATAGGCACATGCTACCTTGCCTGGATAATTTAAAAAATTTTTTTCTATAGAAATAGGCCCTTGTGTTTCCTAGGCTGCTGTCAGACTCCTGGGCTCAAGCAGTCCTCTTGCCTCAGCCTCTCAAAGAGTTAGGATTATAGATGTGAGCCACCACACCCAACCCAGAGCCATACTTCTTAAGAGGTCGAGTGGTTTGGAATTCTAGAAGTCTATAAATATAGGAAGAACCTAGGAGATGCTGTTAATAGAAGAGAAAAGTAAGATACAATTGGTAATGGGGAAAAGGGAGTTTTGGGGAAGGTAGAAGTTTCCTGGTTCTATATTGAAGGGGCCTTTTAATAGTAGGTCATACTTCGATAGAGATATTAGATAAAAGATGAAGTTATAGTCCAAACCAACTAGGATTAGGGTTGCCTTTCTTCTGTTCCTTATTTCCTTCTCTTTCCTTCCCATTCTTTTTCTTCCTTTTTTCCCCTCTTCCTTTTTTCAGGGCCAGTGCTGGGCAGTATTGGGTCTGGGGCTCATATGAAGGTAGAATATCAAGTTTCTAGTAGATTATAGCTGCCACCTGGCTTATTTGACCAATGCTGAGCCAACTTTTAAACTAGAGAACTCTCCTTCAAGTGCATATAATTGTGTAGCACAAAGGCAGACTTAGCACTATGGAGGTCAGGAATATAGGCTAAATTCTAGTTGATGTCATAGGTGGAGCAGTGAAGTTGAGGGAAGGGTAGGTGAGATTTTCTTTTTTTTTTTTTTGAGACAGAGCCTCAAGCTGTCACCCTGGATAGAGTCCCATGGCATCACAGCTCACAGCAACCTCCAATTCCTGGGCCCAAGCAAGTCTCCTGTCTCTGCCTCCCAAGTAGCTGGGACTACAGGCGCCCGCCACAACGCCCGGCCATTTTTTGGTTGCAGCCGTCATTGTTGTTTGGCGGGCCCGGGCTGGATTCGAACCCGCCAGCTCAGGTGTACGTGGCTGG
>CAUYRH010000845.1:0-62917 GCA_963574655.1 Perodicticus potto
AAAGTAATGAGAAAGTCTCTTGAATGTTATCGCAATCAGGTTGATGAAAATATCTCTGATTGTATCTGAAGCCCGTACACTGTACCCCATGACTGAATTATTGTACACAGATATGATTCAATAAAAAAAGAAAAAAAAAAAAAAGAATGCTGTGAGCCACATTCGTTTACTATATACCTGGAAGGAACTCTGAAGAATGCTTTCTAGGAAAAGACACTGGCCTGAAAGAAAAGATCCACAGATACTGGCATTTGGGAACATCCCCATCAAAATGACAAGTTCCCTACTGCTAACGTTACAAAAAAGTCTATAAGACGACCAAGAACCTACATAAACAGAATTTCCAAATAGCATTTTTAGTGCCTCAGGCTTAAGTATAAACAGAAAGGATTAACATAGATTTGAAGAGACTTAACCATTATAAAAAAAGGACTAAAATAATATAAAATAAAGGAACTCAGAAAAAAACAAAAACGATTATAGGGCAAAATAGAAAAGAAGAGAAGATTTAAAAAACTTTGGTTGTTGTTTTTTATTTTAAATGAGAATATTAAAAACAATAGATTATTAGAAAACACTTGTCTCATAGCCTTAATAAAAATTTAATAGATGTTAATGGAATTTAAAAGTTGGGGAAGATTGTCTGATATTAGAAAGAAAAAAGACAAAAATGTGGGGGATTTAGGGATAAAAGATAAAAAAAATTCAGAAGTCCTGTTTAAGTGGTTTTAATAAAAAATTAGATGTTACAGAAAAGAAGAAGAGGAATTGAAGAGAGACGGAGGATGAATTATCCAAGAAATTATAAGATGATATCTGAAAACTGAAGACATGAACATCCAGATTAAAAAGTTCGGGCCCTGTCAGTGAACAAAGCATCAAGAACTAGAATGTCATTAAACTTTTTCATAATATACTGCAAACAGAAGATTGTGGAGCAAAGCCTTCAAAATGCTGCTATCAATCAGAGATGAATTTTGAAGGAAGATATTTTCAGACTGCAAGATCTCAAAAGGCCACAAAAAAACCTCCCATGCACTCTCACAAAGTCTGTGAGTAAATCAAGAAAAAGTGAATTCAAGCTCTAGTGAATTTCTATGCAGTGCAGAAGAAAGACAAGAATCCCCAAAACAGTGATACAAGAAACCCATGCCTCGCCTCTGTAGTAGGCTTGAGAGAAAGCAGTCCAAATGGTGCACAAGTATGAAGGTTTTCTCTGCAAAAAAAAAAAATAATAATAATAATCATAGTTTCCTGGCTATTTGAACATGTGAAAACAATGTTTGCAGCTTAAATGGAATGTTTTGGAATTAGTTAGTGATAGGTAAATAAATATTTTTAAAGTACATTAAAGAAAAACTAGATGACATTTAAAAAAGTATAAAAGTTGGGAATCAGCAACAACTATTTATAATCAAAGTAATATGTACACTCAAATACTGATTCAACCCAGAAGATGACATAACCCTTTTAAGAGGACAGAGGCAAAGGAAGTGCCTGGAGAAAAGAGATGAGAAGAGTTATATTCTCATTTTTCATGGAAGGAAATCAGCAGAAACATTTGCAATAAAACGTTGTTAATGGAATTTTATTTCTTAATTTGGGCCAAGGCCCCCAAATAATATGCCCAAAATTCCAAAATATGGTTAAAAATAGGTTTTCAATACTTAGCTGAATAGGTAACTGCTGCCCATAAATACAGTTGGAGAAGCCAAGAGAAGCGTCAGAGGGAGAAGAGAGGCAAAGATGTGGGGATTGGTGTAATGATGTCCTGTGAGTTCCATCTCTGTCACTATGTGAGAAGAGAAGCAGAGTGGGCCCTGACCACTAGCACAGAGAAAAAACACTTCAACCTTCTTTAAGACAGGGCACTGAGTTACTGAGTTACACTCCCAGAGTTTGTTAGCACACAAGACACGTGGCTGTTTACTGCAGACTAGACACAGACCATACTCGGGGATAGATATCTTAGATCCACACCATGAGATCAATTGGAAAACAAAGGACCCCAATAAGAAAGTGACTTTCTAGGTTTCCAGGAACTGAACTGTTGATGGGAGAATTTCAGTCTTGTTGGATGTCAAAACAACCCATGAAGTGAGCTCATAAGAGACCAGTAAGGTCAAGTTATACCTAACTTAAAGTATAAATAAGTATGCCATCTCTTATAAGTAAACTTGAAAGCACCTCTCTGCTCTCATTCCTCCCCCAGGATTTGACATCCAGGTCTTAGAAATTAAGAAGAGAAGCATAGAAGAGTAAAAAAGTAGGAATGAAGATCAAAGACTCCAAGCCTCCCCAGGAGAGCAACGCTGTCTGTGGGGACAGCCTACAACACACTTCAGGAAGAGAAGGAAGGCATCATGCCTCAATATTAAATGAAATCTAAATATGTTACTAATATTTAGAACAAGCATATTAATTATTGAATATAGCTTTGATTTAAACTTAAAATTAACCAAATGGGTATTCTCCTTAATTTTCTCTGGGATCAAGGAAAATATTGGCTTCACCAAATAAATTTAAGGGGTCTATCAGAGATCTTTTAAGTCCTGCTGTTGTAGCATGCCAGGAACTGTGCCTATTCAATGACATTGTTAGGTATAAAAACTGGAAACAATGAAACAGAAGTGGGAGCACATCCTATAGATTATATAGAGGGATAGTTCAGAAGAATCCTTAGCAAAGATTGAACATAATTGACTCTAGGAATAGGAATTAGGTACTGGAAAAGATGGGAATAGAGATTTCTGTTCTTGTTATTTTATTTTTAATTTTGTTTTAAATATTATTAGAATATATATACAACCATATAATTATATAGCATTCTTTGTTATTTAAAACTATTTATAGGTATGAATTTGATAAAGATAAAAGAACTCTGGAAAGTAAATTATAAAATATTGCCTAGTTTGGAATCCCCAGGAGCTAAAGGAAGGTATGTGGGTCCATCTACAATTTAGTCAATTACCAGGATATCAGAGAAGGGTCTAGGATTAATGCTCTACTAAGACCCCAGAACTCAATTTCCAGCAAGGACATCAAAAAACTGTGGGATCTTAGGCAAGTCACAACCTCTATAATTTTAGATTCAATATCTACAGAATAAAGGCATTGTTGGACTCAACAATATCTCAAATTTTTTGAGTTCTAGCATGTAGTTTTATAATTACCCTGCATTGGTTAGTGTTTCTAAAAAGACTACACCTACCTGCCCTATAACCCTCCTTTATTAACTATAATGAAACTTGATATTATATGAAGTATCTTGATTTTATATGAAATATATCTAATATGTTTATTGATTCTCTCACCCATTGTGTAGAATCTATGACAGCAAGAATTATTATCACCGATCTTATTTGTCTTATATATCACTGTTCCATAAGGAAGTAGAATAGTGCCTAAAACACAGTAGGCATTCAACAAATATTTGTTGAATAAATGCATATATCTGTCCATTTCAAAACTCAGTGACAATGCCACTGCATGCCACCTAATCTTTGCTTGAAACATTAATAAACACTGCAAGAAGATAGATCAATTGTTACCAAAGCTTTATAAGTAAACAGAATAGAAAAGATAAAGCATACCAACCTACAGTCCATTCATTCTAAACTTTTAATATAATGTTAATAACTTAATTGGATTGCACAACATTTTTTCATGATATAATTTAGTCCTGTGTGCAATATACTTACAAAACAATACTCAATTTTTACTATGGTTTTTGTCTTTCAACGTCTCTTTCTTTGCATTTAGCTCCTCCGTGCCACTGAAGAACTTGGGAAGAATTTGCTAAATGGTCAAAAGTTGGGCACATCAGCAATTAGCAGTTTGATTCACGTCATTTATTAAGGAATAGGGAAGATATTTTTAATTTTATTATGTTCTTTCAGCTGGAAATCAAATGAAAATGCTATGGATATTTTTAAGGTTCTGTAAAAGAACCTCATATTCCTGAGTGAATACAACTCAAAAAGCCCAAAATCTGCATCCTGGATAGTTAACATTAATACTTGAATATCATTTCAATAAAATTGACCACATCAAAATGAATTAGGAATAAACCTATGTATGCCAGCTATCTATCCCTAGAGTTTCATGTACCTATGATCAAATCATAAAGGGAAAAATCATGATTTGGAGATAAACTGCATGAATTCTTAGATCATTTCACATGACATTGGCCTTCATTATTAATCAAAGACCTGAGTCGGGCTCTTGGGAAGGCACTCGCGCACACATACACACACACACACAGTTTGATCAAATTAATACTACCCAAAGAAAGATGAAAATAAAGAATTTTTCTGATCAAATTATTTATCTACAAAATATATTGACAGTCTTTCATATTTTTTTCTTCCTTTGAATAATTTAGTGAAAAAGCCTTTACAGACATTTCCCTTCTGTTCTTCTCTTTATCTTTCGTCTTCTCCAATACTACCTGATGAAGGTAGTGAGAGAGGAAATAGGAATCCCTGCAAAATGACAGCCAAGTAAGGCGTGGGGCCCAGCTCTGGGAGATCATTAAGATTGATTAGTTATGTTGGTGTTAAGAAAACCAGCAAAGGGTGTCAGGTTTCTTATTGTCAGAAAAGGAACTACAAATATAGAAAGGAGGAAAGTTAGAATGAATTCTGTGAGTTTCGATTTGAATTACAGGTATTGGGGTAAACATCCAGTACTGCGTGTGTGAGAAAGAAGTAGAGGTTATATACACACCCATGCACATGCAATACATACACAATTAGCCCACTCAGTGGGACTGGAAACAGTGAACTCAAGTGGCAACAAGCACACTTCACCTATTGTATCTTGATATCTAAATAACATTCTCCACTAACAGGAACTAGGACTAATTAGACACATGGCTGGTTCAAGGACTTGTACAAGAAAAAATATAACTGAGCCTAGAACATATTGATGTGCTAGGAAATAAGAGTCCCCACAAAATGATGGGAAATGTCAAAAAAATGACACAGAAGCCAGCTTAAAGTGCCTCCACTGGCCAGATTTACAGCAATTTGAGTGGCAAAATAAAGACATTGTTAGTTAACATCTTATGTAATTAAGGAACAATAGAGTTAGAAAACCACTATTTGGCAAAAATCATAGTAAAGACGGTATCAAGTCAAGAATCCTCAATGGGTGCTACAATTAGTGGGTTAAAGTTTGATGAGGAAAGAGAAATTTATGTAGTTTTGAAGTGCTTTCCAACAAAATAAAAAGTAATTATTCATTACAAAGGAAAAATAATAACTTTACCTTGGAGACATGACTTCAATCAAATGATCAGAGTTAAAAATCAATAATGAAATTGAGAATATTGATATTATAACAACCTATAGGATAAAGTAGGATAAGAAGAACACAGCATCAAACTTAGGCATATTCCTGCCAGTGACATAGGTGTGATAGGTGGGAATTTTGTTAGGTAGATAGGTAAGTAGGCAGAGAACACAATAAAACAGATATGATACAATATCATCAACTGTAGAATCCGCATTATGGGTTTTCATCTTTTATGCTATTCTTGCGAGTTTTTGTAAGTTGAAATTATTTTAAAATAAAAAGTAAAACCAAAAACATCTAGCTAAAAATTCTCTTTTAGAAAATGATGAAATAACTTTTACGCAAGGGAAATCGAGCTAGTAACAGTTTCTAGGAAATACTATAATGTTGAGCACAATACAACTTTGGTCATCATTTTCATTGTGTTTCTAGAGAAAGTAGTTAAGTTTACAGGAGCTTTACTGCAGATGGGACCTTGAGGGAAGTTATGGCCAAATAGAGAAAATTGGTAAAATGCTTACTTGTCAGCAGGCCTGCTGGGAGTGGCATCTGTGCCTGTACATTAATTCTTTTACTCATTGCTATAATATGCCCTTTCTTGATGTTGATTACAAATGGCATTGCCTTGGGACACATTATTTTATGTTTAGGTTCTCTTCAGAAGTCAGGACTTAGGAAAGTATAGATAGAATTAATTGTTATATATTCATGCCAACTATTTCAAAAATACAACTGAACAAACCCTTCCTCACCCTTTGTCTATAGGACTGAATTGCTGTACAAGGTTTACCTTTTTACATGCTAAAAAATAGTAATAAGTTATACATATGAGCAAATAATATGCCTAAGTATTTTACTCTTTAAGCATTATATGATAATAAATATACAAAATATTATTCTGACACAGACTTTCACCATGTATCAACTCACATAAAAAAAAATCACTGTAGCATTGATTACAATAATCAAGATTAAGAGATTTTCTAAAGAGCCATACATACCTGGTCCAATTATTATTGCATACCTACATAGTAGAATTCTATGCAATTATTAAAAATATTTTAGAAGATGAAATTAGTGATTCTTAAAGTACTTCTGTATATTTCAAGAAAAAAATGTAAAAGCAAATTAGATCAATGCAGTCAGTTTAATCCCATATATACAACAACAATATATACACCTTTAAAAGTAATTTTCTTTGAGTGATGGAATTATGGGTATTTTTTATTTTCTCATTTACAGTTTTTGAGTTTACTGAATTTTCTGTTGTGAGGTTGTCTTGACGTCAAAATCAAGGGAATATGCTAATTTTGTTTTGTAAATGAAACATAGGTATTTGGATGTGCTTCATTTCTGTTAGCCCAGTTATCATCATTTTTCTTAGAGGCTTTTTACAGGCTGAAGGGAAATTGAGGTTGTATTTACCCTCGGAAGTAAAATAAACTCATTTTCGTTCCTTTATTTGTATCAAGTTGACTTAAATGCCAACAGAGATTAATGGGTGATTCTTTATCTATGGTTTTCCAGACTGGCCTCATTTTAGAAGTCAATAGTTGTGTGAGGTATCCTTTCCTTTTATGCCTCTGCTCCACCAAAAACCTCTAGATTTTTAAAAAAAATCTTTCTGATTATGTCTGTCTTCACAAATATTCTCCATTAAAAATATTTGACTGACAATTATCTTCTTCTACTCATTTCCTCATTTCTATCTGGCCTCAGATTCAAAAGAAAAATCTTAAGCTAAAATGGGGTTCTACCCCATGAATCTCTTATTTAAACACCTGAATCAATGGGAGAAGACAGTGGTCTCTAGAGATTTGAATTATTATTTCAATCCCCCAAATCTGTCTTAAATAAGAAATACTGTACCTAAAAATTATAACATAAATATTACTGGATAATAGTAAGAGACACAAATAAAATTGCACTGGTTCCATAATATGAAATATAATCATGGCATCATGAATCCATCATATACCTAATAAGAAATGATTGAATGTTTACTTTGTGCATAGAATTACAGTTTCCTACTAGGGTATACCCTGAAATATTTGGGGAAATTGAATTTTTTCTTTCTTGCTGGTTAAATTTAGCGTGAAATCCAAAATAGTGAAATGATTGTTTGTAAATCAAAGCAAAATAAGCCTTCCTTTCGAAAGAGAAAATTAAGTAGCATGATAGGGTAATCATATTCAGTTTTTCATATGCAATGCTAATCATTGTTTAGGGGCGACCCTCTTTGCTCCAGAATCATCACAAGAGGCTGCAGATTATCACAAAGTTAATCTTGATAGGGAACTGATAAAACGAAATGAAAAATTATTATTTGTACTTCTTATACCGTTAGTGGTTTATATAATCATTCCAAATGTAATCACATTTCCATAGCCTCCTAAATCTTAGAAGGAAGCTTCATTCTACAATTCAAATAGATGAAGTTAATGGGTTGTGTCTTGGACCAATGAACAGAAAAAGAAAGAATTGTTAGCATGTCACCATGATGGACCTATTACTATTAGTGGAAAGCCTGAATTAACTATAGGGTGACCTTGGCAATGTATCCATTTCCTTCCTAGAACAGAATGTAATGATTATACTTCCATGTCATTACCATAATGCTGGTTTGTCTATATAGAGAATCTGGAGCATTTTTCAGTTATCAATAGAAGATGGGGTTAAAATGGGGGGGAGAAAACTCTTCAGAAATGTTCAGGAATCGTTTTTTTCCCCTTCACGGAAAGCAAATGTTTGCAAGAACTCTTTTAATAATGCAAGAAGTTTCATAGCCCCATCTAGTGGTCAGAAACTAATTTACTGACTAATTTTATGAGTCCCCTAGGTAAGCATGTGGGCTTTTGAGATATGCATGATTTCAGCAATCATGTGGTATTGTGTTCCCAGCCAGTAAGATAGGCTTCATAACTTCTCATGCTAAACTGAAGTATTTGTTTATTTAGTAATTATAAAACAATAGAAACATTCACCTTCAGAGGAAATCAATTTTGGGGGTTTCTCTGTCCAATTTATTTTAGAGCTAACTCCTAATTAACACTTGTTTCTGATAATGACATAAACCTCAAAGGGCACTTGGTAAAAATTTTGATAATGGAATGACATAAGCAGTTCTTCTTGATATTTTAGATATCAGTATTGCCTCAACCTTAAAAGTGAAACAAAATTTCAAAGAATGTTTGTAACAAATTCTGTAACTTGGTCAAATTGAAATGTTATAGCCCTTCTAGAATTTTTGAGACATAAATAAAATAGACTGAATATACTGACAAGCTTAACCTCACACCCTCATCCCCACCATAGCCCGAAATTTCAAGATTCCAGTTTTAAAGTTACATACCAACATTCCATTATAAAAATATTTTTTCTAAAACATGTTAATATAAAGAAAATATTTTCAAAATACACACACATTGTATTATTAAAGAAAAAAATACCAGTGAGTGCACAAAGTTACTGTAAGTTTCTATTTAGGCGACAATGTGAGCAGAAGTATCTAGAGACTCTAAAGCAGCGATTCTCAACCTATGGGTCGTGACCCCTTTGTAGCAATGAAAATACATCACAGCATTGGGAAGGTTGAGAACCACGGCTCTAAAGTAATTAGGCAAGAAGACCGGCTTGTCCTTCAGGAGGCTATCAGGTACTGGTGTCACTGATAGGGCGCCATACAGTGTAAGAAGCCGAAGTGGTGTGCAACATACTAACCAGCTGTGAGGCTTCCACTGCTCAGAGATGCTACCTCTGGCCTCTTAAGCAGTTTTACAGGCGCCATCAATAAACCATAATCAGCATGTAATGGTCCGGCAAGATCACCAACAAGAAGAGCCTGGAAACCAGCCAGTCCATCAGCACTGACAACGGTTCACTGCAATTTAGTCCTCTTGAGCTGGACATGTTTAGAAAATGGATGATGATGAGAAGTACAAAGATCAACTGTCAGGCAAGTGAAAGCAGAGAGAGACCAACGGGCAATGAAGGAAATATGCTCCAACACTGAGTTGAACCTCTTCAACAAGGCTGAAGTGGCCAGCCAAGTTGTAGATATGGGACAATCCGAAAAGAGGACTAGTCCATGCAAAACCATGTATAAAATAGTTTTATGAGACAGACATCAAGAATCATAATCATTTGCATAATCTAAGTGTACAATGAAAAATTACAGCTAAAATATTCATAGGTTAGTCTGTTCAGAATTTCAGAATGGAAGGCAGCCTCTAACTTTTCGCTAGTGATAATCATCATTAATGTTGACTATATACATTTTCCCTGAATATTTTTATGAGTTTTAATCAAGTATAGTTTGAGACTCTTGAATTTCAAAGGATAAATGCAAATCTATAAAGGTAAAAAGGCTATCCAATTATGCTGAAAAGTGGAATAAAGTCAAAAGCAGAAAACAACTGGATTCTTTCCCCTCCGTTGTGCCTGTGGGTAGCTCCAGCCCTATGTGAAATGAGGGTTCATCCCATGATTTCTAGTCTCTCTTACACAATAAAAACTCCTTTGGTCGCTTTTAGTCACAAGAGAGTCCTAATTCTCTTACTGAAATATCCAGTATCTGTCAACCATAATCCCAACTGAATTGTTTCTCTTTTCTTGGCTTAGAGCTGAGAATTATTAGGGAAGAGGAATTGTTGGGGTAAGAGGGGAGCATGGTTAGTTTGACTCTGTTTTGAGCCCCTGCAGGGTTTAAGTGGGGATTAGGTGGAAAATAAAGTTCAGAAAAGCTGTCATCCCTTCCCCTATCCCCAGCAGCACTGATGTGATTGCAAAATATTTTTCTTCTGCCTTTTCTTCAGAATTCTCCTTCAACCTCCTTGCCATAGCTGAAAACTGGCCCTCCCCTGGTGACAAGCACCTTTTCCTCCGCTTTGTCTACATCCCCAGCTCCACCTCCAGATCTCTGCCACCGCCTCCTTTCGTTTACAAGTCTTTCACAATTCTCTATCACTCTTTCAGTTTCCTTGTCTGGCAAAATGTATTTAGAATGCTGGCACGAGGTTCAGGTCCCTATAAAATTAGTTCTAACATGTCATCTTTGTATTCTTATCTCCAGTTTGAAAGTACAATACTTCAAATAATTATACTAAAACTATGTTAGCTAATTTCTGTATCAGAGAACATTACATGCAACACTCCGAGTATAATAACTGACTTAGGAGGGTGATGTAACAAATTTCTCAAGGTTGCATAGCTGAAATTCAAAATTGAAGTGTGATCAATTCCAGAGTCTATTCCTTTTTACTACAATATAATGCCCAGAAACACCTCCCACCTCAGTTTTCAACTCCATCTGTAAATACCTCTTGAACACTAAGACCCCATCCTATTCATGCCTCCTTCCCCCATGGTCCCTTCTAGCTGATCTTTTCCTCTCAGCAAAGAAAAATGATCAGGTTTTGTTTTTGCTTTTTCATTTTAAAGAAAGTCCTTCTTGATACTATCCACTACTCTGTTTACTGCTTTACCTATGTCCTTCCGTCCAACCCTACTTTCAGCATCTCATTCTCTCTTCTTTCTTTCTTACTGTTAACTTGTTGCCAATGTATATTGTGATTAGTTCACAATTGCCATACCTTATTCAATCTTTGTTTCATAGGACTTCCTTCATCATCTGGGTTACTCCTGAAAACTCCCCTCTTTTTGTTTCTAAGGCATTATCCAATCATCTCCACGGGTTTGATCTTTTTTTTTTCCTGTGTTTTTTTTTTTGTTTTTTTTTTTTTTTTGGTCCATTCTTCTTATTCTCCCTCTTGGACACCCCTGCCACTGTTTAAACTTTAAATATTAGAATTGGAATCCTAATATTCTGTTCATAGTTTTCCCACCTACTTTTGTTTTTATTCAGACTGTTCACAATACTCAGTCTTCAGGGATTGCCCCTCCTTAAATCTACTAATTTGAACTAATATCTGTACCTAGATGAGTCATAAATTTATATCCCAACTCAGATTTCTCATCTATGTCCCTAAACCATATATCTGATTCCCTATTAGAAATTTCCACAATTTCCACAATTTCCCTTAGCTATACTTAGGTTATTCAATTGTGGCACATGTAAAACAAATTAACGTACATCCCAATATCTACCCATTCACCTATGTGCATTGTGTAGTTTAATGATCCACCATCCTTGGATACATTATCATATGACTTGAGGGTCATGCTTTATTTTTCTCTTTATTTTATGTTGAAAGCAGTTACCCAGTTTTACCTACTTCTACTCAAAATGTCTTTCCTCTTATCTCAGTGCCACTACTTTCATTTGGGACTTTATATTCTTCAGCTGTATCACATATTTTCATATCTCTTTCTGTGCATTTTGACATTTTGTTTCCTATACCTGGAATATCATAAGTCAACTACATCACCTTCTTTTTTTGTCCAATTCCTATTTTCTTCCTCTCAATTTCTCCAGGATGTCTTTCCTGACCCTTCTGGGGACTCTTCTCTGTGATTATTAGGACAATTTATCATTCCCTATATCACATTGATTGTCATACTTTTTAATTGTCTATTTACTCTAAATTGTAAGTCTTCTGAGAGCAGTACTGCATATTTTATCTCCATTTTTATCCCTAGCAACAAATAACACTAATTTGTGTTGCCTGAAAGAAAGTATGACTCCATATTAGTCTTCTCACTCACATATGGAAGATACTCAGATCTCAACTAAATCCCAAAAGCTAAAACATTTGTATACCCTAATATTTTGAAATTAAAAAATAAAACTAAAGACCCTGCCTGATCCGATGAATCCGGTGAATGCCTTTTGTGTTCAAGGGTTTATCATGAAAAAAGTATTTTTCTCCCTTGCAATGGTAAACTTTTTCAATTTCTCTCATTGCCCTTTTGTAGCCTGATGAATGCTCCCTTCTGCTTATTTACTTAATCATTCTATGCTCACCTACCAGATTCCATCCTTCCTTCCTTGTCCTCCGTGGGTTAACATGTAGCATACACAAAGTACTTGATCTGGTAAGTGACAATATTATGAAAAAGATGGGAGAACCTGTTAACGCACAGACAGAGGGATCACAAAGCGTAGCTGACACCATGAATGCCACAAGGGAGTGCGTCGACCTAGAAAGAGAAGGCTACCTGCTCAGTACCTGACAGTACTGTACTATTAATACAACCTCGTGTCTACTTAAGCTACTTTTTACCTGGCAGCCTCTAAGAGCTCTTTGGGAGCCAGTGTGATTTGTCAAATAAATATGTATTTCAGTTTGTGGGCTTATCTTACCTTGAGAACTCATTTTAATTACCCAGTAGACATTAACAGTGCCTTTCCAGCTGTTACTTTCTATTATTTCTATAAATGTGCCTTTTGGCTGTTTTTTAACCCAAAAACGATGAGAGTGCATAAGTACTTGTGACAATAGATAATAAAAATTCCCTTCAGTTGGGAAATGAAATAGACAGCTTTCCTAAAAATTACCCTGCTGTATTACTTCCACACATGGACATACATTATATTTAAATTTTTCATGAATTATATTCTTAAAGCATTACAGATGAAATTCATGTAGCTTTGATGAGAATCCCTCTAAACACAACTCTGAATCTATACTAGGAAAATGCTTATTACTTAACTAATGCTTTAGGTCACTGAAAGAGACAAGAATGGAAAAAAATTAATCAAAACTACCTTTCTGCTTAGTGCTTCACATCACAGTGTTATAACCCTTTGGCTGTGCATGGGTAGCACATTCTTTTACAATAAAACAAATTTTATTCTTCTACAGTTTCAAAGATCCAATGATTTATTTGGTCCATCAAATTTAAAAAGCTTTCTATCAATATGTGAATAAATGTTAAGTATATGACAAAATACATTGTAACACATGTATAACTAAAAATATGACTATTTAAAAATGCAGTTGCTTTTACAAATCTTTTTTCGTTTGACATTGGAAAAAAATTGGACTTTGTTACTTTCTTTCTCCTAAGCCATTTTGTCCTGGGAAGCCTCAAAAAGAATTTCAAGAAAACTCTGATTATTCTTCATTAGACTTCTTGTCCCTTCAAAAATTGTATTACTAAAACACAGAAGTCCACCTGAGAACACTATTTTTTTCATTGTGGAGTAAATAGAAATTTATCCTACAACTCCCTACAGAAACCAGAGAGAAAATCAATGACCACTTTGACTAGAACAATGCCACTTTTCTTTTGAGCAGGTAACCTAGTTTCTAGTAACCTGTTCTCCCAGGACAGTTTACTTAGAAAATCAGACCAATCACCCATGAGCCTGCTTGCTACTCTGGTTACACATAGTATACAAGAAACCATAAACTTCATAACTACTGGGAGGCTATTTCTCAGTGTACTGATCTCATGTGTGAGAATTATTTGTCTGGTATGAAAGAGCGGCGTCTACTGAGACCCTTCTCCATTGAGATGTGTCTGTTAAGTCTAAATCAACAAATGGAGTAAGACACATTAGGCTTCCTCTGGACAAGAGTTGCTATAGGCTATTGCTTGCAACCAGGGGCTTTTAAGTCAGACTAATGAGGTTTTGAATCATGATTCCACCATTTACTGGCTTTAGAGCTTTGTATTCTTGGACCTGTTACTTAAATTTCAGCATTTGAGAAATGCAAATAATACCAAATGGATTGTTCTGTGAATTTATTCAGATGAAGCTTTTACATCTTTAGTACATACACTGATACAGTGAATTAATTTTTTTGCTATTATTATAGTCATCTGCTCCATTTAGAAAATCTCTATATTTATTTATTAAAAAAGCTTTAAGGATTGTGTAAAATCTAAATCCATAATGTCTATGACACTATAAGTATCTTTTTAAATTTTGAAACACTGAAATGAATGAATTTGCAACCTACAGCTCTTTGACATTTTTATTGACTTTAAAAGAAAAAAAAAAGAAGTCAATATTTGAGATTTGAGATAAAAGTTTAAAGTATTAGCAGTGGGTAAAGCAGAGGTCAGGATTACCTTCTTCAGGTGTATTGATGTCTGTGGTTCATTACATTGCGAAGCTGTCTCCTTAAGAACCCACATGATGTACTTAATCCTCAGTAAAAACTCCATTTCTGACAGTGGGGGCAAAGTATGCATTGAGTCCTCTCCCATTGAGGTTCTTTTTTTTCCCTCTCTCTCAATGTTATTTCCAGCTATAATACAAAACTTGTGAGTTGGCTGCTTCCTAGTAAATCTGTGTCATTATAGCAATAGGTAATAGGCAGGTAGTTACAAAAAAGGAAGAGGAATTACCACATGCTAGTACTAAGTGCCTTTCATGTAATGACTCACATAATCCCAGTGACAACCCTTTGCGATAGACACTATTGTTACCCCTATTTTATAAAGGAGAGAACACAAGCACAGGGAATTTAAGAAACTTGCCTGAGGTAATGGCTCATAAATGACAGACCCAGGCAGCACGGCTCCAAGGCACTTAACCAGGATACTACACTCTCTGAGTGGCAAGATAAAGATGACAACTAAGTTAGTATAACATTGATTTTTTTTTTTAATTTTAACTTGTCATGCTAGTAAAGGTGTTCAATAGCTTGAAACACTTGAAAATAGATAAATTAGATGAACTGGCCAAGATCTTAGAGTTCTTTGGATTTGAAAACAAGATGAGAACCTAGGCTTCCTTTCTACAAATGCTTTTCTTGTTCTGTACCACAGCCCAAGAGTCACCAGATAGCACAATAATGTGTCTGTATCTCAAATTGCTTTGGTCCCCATATTTTGCCTGGAATTAACGTATTTTTTTACTTTTATAAATGAATAGAATTTTGAATGGCTAACATTAAAACTCCACTAAAAGGCACACCTTTAAATAATAAATATAGGTATTATAGTTGCTTAAGTAATAGTTACACAAATTTATTGAATTTGAATAAAGAATATCAAGACAAAAACAAATATGCATTTTAAACAGGATATTTACAAGGGCACCTTAGCAAAGAGAAGTCTAATTTGCTCTAGTCTTACAGAAATAAAACTATTGCAACTTTAAAATGCAGTATGAGATAGAGGAATATTTTTAAACGTGTATTAAGTATACGACAAGCCAGTGAAATAATCTTAACTACAGATGATTGTTGGCTAATTAAATTCTGTTTTATAGATTCAAAATTGATAAAGCAATCTTACCACGATGTTTCATTAGATAAAAGAAAAAGCAAGGAAAATATTAGTGTGTACATTGCTATGCAAGGTTTATTAAGAAACATAAATCTAGTTTCTCTGATGGGGCTCAGAGGTAGGGAAAAAAGTCAGCTCTTCTCATACATGGCAAAGTCTGAACTGTAGCACAATTTAAATAAGTATAATGCTTAACAGGCATTATAAACACCAGTTCGCCAATCAGCTGTGAGTTTAGTTACTAAAATGGGAGGGTCACAGTTTCTTTATCATTCAGATTAAAGAATTACACAGGGTAATTTCTAAGCTCCTTTCCAGCTTTAACAACCTATTTTCTACTGAGAATTGGTTGATATGACTTCAGTATCAATAGTGAACATTAAGCAGGTCCAGCCATTTCGACAATATTATTTAGGCCATGGTCTGATTTATGAGGTATGTAGAGAACTAGTATCAGTCCACTCAGGATTTTGATATTTCTTTATATTTTTAGTCAACCAAAGTTGTTGAAAACCTGAAAGGACATGATCAATGAAACATTGTTCCTCTCCTAAAGAAACACACAGCCTTACTAGGAGGTAGGCGGCAACTTAATGTATTTAAAAATCCCTATTTCTGTGTCAAAGTGTTCTAGAAACAACAGATCCAGCAGAGTTGTATCCTAAATGAGGAATATAAGGAATCCTTGACAATAAGGGTAATATTTAAACTGGGTTTTGTAGGCTAAGTAGGAGTTTACTAAGGAAGAAAGAGAAAGAAGGAAGAGCCTGTACAATGACATAAAAAACAACCTGAGTCAGCCTACAGTTCCGGGTTACAGCAAAAAAAAAAAAAAAAAAAAAAACGATAAAGAAAGAAAGACAGGAGAATAGTGTTCCTTCCGAAAGTGGAGTATATAGTTGAAAAATTAATTGTATTCTCTTTACTAACATAGAGGCCTCCGGTAAACATCCAGATAGGTTTAAAAAACAAAAAAACTCCTTACCAGCAGAAATTAATTTTATCCAAATGTCTCATCCCCACAGCCTTGTTTTATCTGTCAATCTGAGGCTTGCCAATGGCCCAATCAAATGGCCAGGCCACTAACTATAGTCCAGGAGATACAACTTCCACACGCCTCACCAAAATGGCCCTAACAGCCGCAATCCCTATCAGAGATTGGGGACAAAAGCTGCCAGAAGGTAAAAAAGATAAATGCCAAAAGTATATTCAGTGGTGAGGCCATTCAGTGGAAGTACTTTGAGGTCCCAAGGGAGCCATTTGCTTGGCTAGGAGTCCTGGTGGTGATTGCCTAAGCTCCTAAATGAGAAAACTTCATCTGTTTGCCCCTGATCTTGGTGCCACTGGTGCAGGGACAGCAGTCACACATGCAGCAGAATCTAGAAAGCCCAAAAAGGATAGAAAGAGTCTCTGAAAAGCAAAAAGAAGCATCTCTCTGTTATTCAGAGGTAACTCTATAAAGCAGAGAGAAACCCTACGGGAAATAGTTAAAATTGATGAAACAAAGCACAGGGCTGGAGAAGATTAACAATATAGGAAGGAACTTATTAAAAAGCAGACAGAACAACAGGGCAGAGGGCACCTGTGTAGACTGAGAGGGGATTATTGAGAGAAGGCGGGAGAAGTCATTTTTCTTGCTGAGTGAATGATGCTGTGCCTGAGACTAATTCCACAACAGCTGTTGATCTTGCACCAGGGTGAAAGCACATGTAGTGAGAAGAAGTTGGAGCCAGACAGGTTAAGGCGGACAGAACACAGCTGGTCTGGTCGGTGTGGGTTCTGCCTGACCTTCACCCCCATCTCCCATTTGACACGGCCGGTCTGGTTGGTTTAGATCCTGCCTAACCTTCACTGTTTCCCATTCTTACTGTTTTGTAAATTTAGCTCCCACCCTAAAGATGCCTATCTTGAGTAATTTACGTAGATTGATTTCGGATATTAACTTTCGAAGTGGAATGTTGTAATAGGTCACTGAGTTATAGTAAGGGTTAATGTGATCTTTACTTTAAACTATGCAAATTAAGAAAGAATGCCACATTGGAAAAAGGTAACTTTGGGTATATAAGAAGTAGAAATTTTAGTAAAGATTGGTGAGCCGTGTCAGCACCCCTCTACTGTTAAGCCTTGTCTTAACTTTTTTTTTTGAGACAGAGCCTCAAGCTGTCACCCTGGTAGAGTGCTGTGACATCACAGCTCACAGCAACCTCCAATTCCTGGGCTCAAGCGAGTCTCTTGCCTCCTCTTTCCAAGTCGCTGGGACTATAGGCACCCGCCACAACGCCCAGCCATTTTTTTTTTTTTTTTTTTTTGGTTGTAGCCATCATTGTTGTTTGGCGGACCAGGCCGGATTCGAACCTGCCAGCTCAGGTGTACGTGGCTGGCACCTTAGCCCGTTGAGCCACAGGCTCCGAGCCCCTTGTCTTAACTTTTGCAGAGCTTTTTTATGTCTATCAATAAACTCTAAATAACAAGGTGTGTACTGTTTATTTCATCCTGCTTGGCCTGTCAGCTAGGAAGGGGGTTGTCAACTGAAAGCCTCTGGCCGGGTTACACCCTGGTAGGGCTTGAAGTGCTTCCCCGGAAGGAACATGGACTGATTGCTAGTGAGGGAGGCAAGCAAGTTTTCTTTTTTCTGGCTATCTTTTCATGAGGGACAGTAGCCCATCTTAGTCTGTTTTGGTGGCCGGGTTCCTTAGTGGTGTGTCTTTCAATCCTTTGCTTGAACACCCGAGAACCTGAACTCCGGAAGGCTTTCAGCGTCATCCTTCTCTTCCTTCCCACTGAGCTCTTATCTTGCCATAGGGACTCTTATTACTCCTGGGGATTTAGGGTCATCAGCTTAATCCTTAACTGTATTTGTTTTCAAAAGCTATGACATCTGGACAAAAGCTAGCAGGGCCCTCAAACCTATTTTTAAGCCCATAGGGAAAGGCAGAAAGACCATCCCCATTAGTTACGAGAGCCACCTGCCAGAATCTGGCCATAAATTTTATGGCGGGAGAAGCTGGGTCAGAAGCTGGCCAGGAAGCGGACAGCTTTTTCTGTCTGATGTTATAGGTCAAGTTGGTTTAAGAGGAGCCTGGGCTTACCCAGCCTGCGCTAGATCCCAGAAGGCTGTAGCTGCTGCTGGCATCCTCTCATCCTGCACCCCTTGCTCTCCAGCCACTCTGAAGAGATTTACTAACCTCAGCAAAATTACCCCCAGAGGGGAGCTGGTTCAGGCTCTGCGGTCTCTTCAGGACCACTGGGCAAAGCTCTAATGAAGTGATCTTTGTCTCATTTTCTTTTAACTGCCCGCTGCTCTAAAGGGTGTAGTTCAGTTCCGGGGACCTGTTTAGAGCTCCTCAGCTCAGAGGAGCCCACAAACCATATCCAGATCCATCTCCGGTTCCCCAATCTCCCACAGATGTCTCCAAACCCCTTTGCTTTATCTCTAATCTCACCCACTGGTTGAGCCGAGGCACAGAGACAGGAGCTAAAAAGAAGGAACAAAGGTCTCTCTTGGAACTACAGATCTTACATAGGCAATCTGCTAGCATCCTTCCAGAATGCCTCACTAGCTCTGATGGCACTGACTGTGCACCAAGTCTAGCATGAGGGCCGCTTCTCATTGTGAGAACTGCCCCATAAACGCTTTGAGATTGCCTGTGCTCAGGCCTGAAAGATGAAGCACAGGGTTTTTGGGCTAGGAGCCAGACTATCAATACAGTTTCCTAAGATGTTAATTTTTTTTTTATCATATAGGAAATAGAAAACCCAACAAGGCTTTGAGGCTGAAAAGTATCATGGGCTGCTTTGATTTTGTTTTTCTTAGTTGGAAGAATGGAGCACAGGATAAAGTGGAAAAACAGGGGAAGAGAGAACTTTGCAATAATCCACACAAATTCAATTCTGAGCCATGGTTGTGGCAGGAGGGTGAAGAGAAATATTTAGGGAAAGAATTCAGGGATAGATTTAATAAAAATTATTGAACAATTGGATATGGAAGATATAGAGGTGAAGAAATAATTAGCAATAGCAAACATTTTAGCTGAGCAGGTAAGGCATCAGGTATCTTTAGTGAAGATGGGAAATACAAAAAGAAGTTTATGCTTGGGTGGAGGTAAGTCTAGTGATTTCTAATTATTTTGACAGCCAACAAGATATTCTGACAGAAGGCCTAGAGTTCACACGAGTTGGAATCTATAAATTGGTCTGAAAATCAGCAGATAGATGTTCACTGGTTATGCCAATTATTGTGAGTAAAAATAAGTGCCTATCATTCTATCTGAATAGTTAGAAAAACATGATTTATAAAAATATGATTTATAGCATGAATGTTATGAATAATTACTTAAGTCTTCATTTTTATGTGTTCATGATAACTTTAAAGAGAATGGCTACCTGACTATGAAGATGACTTAGAAAAAAATTGTAAATCAGGGGTGGCGCCTGTGGCACAAAGGAGTAGGGCACAGGCCCCATATGCCTGAGGTGGTGGGTTCAAGCCCAGCCCCGGCCAAAAACTGCAAAAAAAAATTGTAAATTATTCTGATTATATGTCTATAAATTTGAAACATTTCTTGTTTAGTTGGTAAAAATAAACAAATAGGAAGACAAAAACCGAGGCAGAAAGATGTAACACCTATATACAGAGGGTACCAAAAATGTATGCACATTTTTAAAAAGGGAAAAACTGTATTAAAATTCTAATCCTTGATTGATTCAGAGTCACATTTGACTCCTGCAGTTACAAGAAGTGCTCAAATATGGTTTGCATTCATTTCTTAGTAGATATTCCATGATAATTGTGAACTGAAAATAAAATCCTAAGCCCCCTGATAACTCCTTAGCCAAAAGAACCCCAGGAAAAAGCCTTAAAACTGAGTTTCCAACAATGGTGGATGGGACGCGTAAAGCACAGTACTCAAGGCAGGTGTTCTCTTTATAAATATTCATGACTCATCCTATAGCTTGTTAAATATGTACAATATATTTAGCCACCCCACTCAGTATAAAACCTGTTACCATTTGTCACTCCCTTGGAACACGTGTCCCTGGCTTTTGGCTGGAGTCATGGTTCCCTACCTATCATAATGGCTACTGCAAATTGAGACTCTTTCACAAGAATAAATGCTCTCTTTTAAAAAAATATATAGGCCTCATGGTTTTGTTTTAATTAACAAAATCATCTCAGACATTTACTAACAACATAAAATTTATTCAAGAAGAAAATCAAGGGAGGAATGAGTTGTTTCAATAATCTGCTCATGTTTCAGATTACGTGATAACCTTACTTTCTAGAATTAGCCAACTGAGAACAGCTAGAGATAACTTTCTTGAATGGGATCATTCTAGGTGTACATGCATTTCCATAATAGAAAGTTGTCTTTATTTCTTTGCATAAAAGCATTAACATTTTTTTCTTAACAGTTACAATATTTTTTAAAACTCTTAACAACATCTACTTTAATTTGTTTAATTTTCCTCTTTATCACTCATTACTTTTTCTGTAAACTATGCTTGCCACTGTTGATCATGTCTACTTTTTAAGTTATATATGTCAGCACTTATCTTATAGTTATGTTATGAGCTACCTACCTGAGGGCAGAGATCTTGCCTTAATTACTTTCTATTTTCAAAAGCTGGGTCAATAAACATTTGTGAATAAATGAATGGAGGATCAGCATATTGAATATGTACCAGGAGTTTTAGATGTTTGGTTCTAGATCCACTTTCTTATCTTAAAAATGGAATTATTTTGATAAAATAAAATCCATTATTCTCTTCTTAGTTTGACAGCTTAGTTATTCTCCAGGAGGATGAAATCCAAAAGGTATTCCTTAATTCTAACATTAAAGTACAACATGCAAGCTATACATTATACTGTGACTGAAAAGTAGTGCCGAATAAAAACAATACATGTTTCAATATGTTTCTCTACTTTTTAATGAGGGGGGCAATAAAAAATGTGGCCATTACATTTTTAAGAGTATAGAGAAATGAGATAAACTAAGAAAAGCAAGGTAGTATGTGTTAGACACTTGCTTCCCATTTCTAAAATAAATTTCATTCCCATATTCCAGGCATGCAGACTGCGATAAACTGAAATTGATTCTGCCCGAACAAAACTAAACGGTATGACTAGTTCTTCTTCCAAAAAGTGTTTAAATTCTTCTTTTACCTTCACATTTATTAATGCTTCCACAAAATAGATTTTCAACCTTTAAGTATATCAATGTTTAATTTACCTTAGAAACTTATAGAGAAATATTTAAACAAGAAGAGACAGGGCTCATGAGATTTGGAAGTGTGGTATTACAGGATTAGCTTTACCATGAGGAGAAAATGAAACTTTTCTTCCTACAGCATTTCATGGTAGTTAAACACAAAATAAAATTGACAGGTTGCCAACACTGTAAAAATCCTATACAAACACAGGTCATGGTATTCAACCCCCAGTTGTGTCTCCTGGTAGCAATATTTCTAGCGTTCAATTGGCTTAAACTCTGCATAGGAGTATCAGCCTGGATTGGCAGATACTTAAAACAGCCTGACATGAAAAGACAAAGCTCATTAAGACTACTCGGAAAGCACTTACACATTCAACATGATGTGTATAAATGATAAAGCACAAATGTAGGGAGGGGAGAGAAAGGAGAGGTGAGGAGAGAGGGGCGGGCGATTGCTGGGAGAAGGGAGGACGTTGAGTGGGATCCCGGCTAACGTGCACAATGCAAGGGTAACTTCAAGATAACTAAGAGTAAATTATAAACGTCCTGCCACGAAAAATAAGTAGGTGAGGTGATGGTTATGTTAATCAGTTTGATTTAAGCATTCCACATTGTATATCAAATAACCACATTGTACCCCGTAAATGTATAGTTATGCTTTAATAAAAAATTAAATTAAAAAAAAAAGACTGCTGAGAAAGCAAAGGGCTCATTACTGCACCAAATCTGTAACTATCAATTCCTCACCAGAGGCCCTTACCTGATGGTTTTCTACAGTTTCCTGGGGTGGATGAAGGCAATAAAAAACTCTAAGTAATATATTCTTAATCAGAGTTTCCCATGTAATAGTACAATCTCCCCATTTATCATTTGTCTGCTTGTCACCCACTTAGTATAAAGTACGTGCAACATTCTCAGGCTTCTATATGAAACTAATTCTACATTCTATCATGCTGAATGATTCACCCTAGACTTCCCAAACTTTCCTTTCTTGGATCAATGTCCCATGCATACGTGCCACCAAATGGATTTCAATTAATCCACTGAGGGTTAGGGAACTAGAAAAACTATCAGCTTAAGAAAAAGAATGATCAATTAACCACAAATTTTGAGCATCTGTTAAGTTCCAATCATTGTGCAATGTGGAGGTAAGGGGGGGAGTTTTAGACATCATCTCTGCCCTCCAGTAGCTGGTAGCCTAACAGAGAAGAAGCATGGCATAAAAAACAAGGCAGGTGCTAAACTGTATGAGGCACAAACAACAATTAAGCAAATGTGAGAATAACAGTCAACCTATTAGACAATTCCCAGAACAACAGCACTCCCTATAATTCCATTTCTTTCTATTTCTCTATATTTATGCAGCATAATAAATGTTTATTTTAGAGAACATCTAGTGGTTTCACATCCATTTACTACTATTATTTCTTATATCCAGAAATCTAAGTGATTTAGAACCTAAAAGACTTATATTTGTTTAATTCCATTCTGACAAACAGTGGTTCTTTGATTTAAATTTTCCTTTGCAAGTTTTAATTCATAAATTTTGAATAAGAGGTAGTTTTTATCTGAGTAAGTCATAGCAAAAGTGAGAATGGCAAAAGTGTGCATCAGCTGCTATCTGTGGACAATGCTTATTAGCTGACACTAAAAACTAATGAAAAATATCATCTAATCTGACCTGGGCCCAAATGTATTCAAATTCGTTGAAGACGTATTGCACTCATTCTAAAATGTTGAAAGGAAAATTCAGACCATAAAGAGAAAATGCCTATCTGACTTTAATAAATCCTGTTTCCAGAACTTGAAAGGATGTGTGAATCAAATGTGATTTATACTACAGGCACATGTATATAACTCTTCACAGTGATATGTTTATAAAGGAAGAAAATGACGTTGCTTCTAAGAACACTGCATGACACCAAATAATTACATGGTTACAGAAACTCAGGACCATTACTTCAATTAGGAATTGATATTTAATTGAGACACTTCAAAGTACCAAGAGATGATTCTGGGACTGAGTTAAGTATACCCTAAGAGATGGTTTTAACAAATAAGACTAAGTTAAATACTTTAATACGATCCTTTGCATTAATGCATGAATGTGTGTATATATAGTTGTATTTATGCATGCATAGATGTGTTTGCAAACTTCCAACTATTTTGAAACCCCACTTACAATAATTAAACAATGACAGATGTTCAAGTTTATGTTTCTTTTTAAAAACAGTGTGAAATAACAAAAGAAAATAAATCATTCAACATTACTGTATTTACAACATTAGCATCTCACTGACCTCATGTAACAAAGATAAAGAAGACATTTGAGACAAATTTAGATACAGATATTGCTATTATTGTCATTATATTATTTTAGTCCTCTTATGTTGAGAGTTGCTGGAACCCATAGAATAAATTTGCTCTCTTCCAAGAGGAAGGAAAAAATATTTCTTCACAACTTTTAAGCACAAGGGTATTTTGAGATGATCACTATGGCAGAGTACTATATAATGTGGTTAGACAATTCAGTTTCAGTGCAGCCAGTGATATGAAAACAAAATACACCAAAACACTTCCAGAAGAGAAAAATTTCCCAAGAGCCATAGAAAACTCTCTTAGCATCTATAGTGAATAAAGTCAGTTGTTTGCAAAGGAAGCTCAGATAGAAAGACATTTGCTGGCAGGAAATGAGACCAAAGTTGGAATTAGATGCAGTAGTTCAAAGTTGAATAGGAATTCTTCTTGAACTAGAACTGTCAAGATTTCAAGGTCAACTTATTGCTGAGCAAGACCTCAGCAATGGGATGCACAGGTAGGGTTTCTAAGTTCCTTGAAAATTTCCTGCCCCCACACAAGTAAGTTTGACCCACGTATATTACTGCTTGAGTCTTCCTTTTTTGGTTTTCTCCTTAGTATTAAATGGTTACAACCAGAACGTGTTTGACCATAAAAGAACCAAATCATGTTAGCACAAATACTATATTCTGTTTCGGGAGCAAATACAAAGACCTCTGCAAAGCAATAATCCTTTTCTAATTCAATACCCCAATTATCTAGAAGGTGAGGTCATAAAAAACTAAAAGATAATGGTTAGAGTTGGGCTTCTCATTTTAAAAGAGAAAAAAATACAGTTAGAAGAGATGAATAGAATAGGCATATCCCAATTATATCCTATCGCAGTGCTGAAAGATCAATAACTTGGCAGCAAGCACTTTTTCTGAGAGTAGTGAATAGATAACAGAAGACCTGGGCCTGGTTTCTGCCTACTTTTTAGATTTTCTTTAAATCTTCTCAAAGAGAACTACATGTCTCAGCTACCAGAGACTTTTGTAGAAAAAGACTTCTAACTGATGGGCCTCGTGGAATGATTTGCATCTGGTGTGCCTCAACACACGATTGTACCATGAGAGGATTTACGAGTCCTGCAAAAATTTTTAAAGATCTTTAATCAAATTGTGTTCAAAAGAAGCTCAAAGCCCAGTAAGTACATTCTTTTTTCAACTCTTTTTTTTTTTTGATCAACATAATTCAAGTGTGTGCAAAATTTTAACAATAGATTCCAGTGTGCCCTGAGTTAAAAAAAAAAAAAAAATTTAAAAGCACTGGCCTAGGGTAAAGGTGGCCTGATGGAATGAATTCATGCCTGGAGCGGGTGGGCAAGGAACTCTTTCTGTGACTAACCTTGAGGACTGAGCTAAGAAATTAGCCTTCAGGCACGGTGTCTGTGGCTCAACGGGCTAAGGCGCCAGGCATGTATACCTGAGCTGGCGGGTTCAAATCCAGCCCGGGCCCGCCAAACAACAATGACGGCTGCAACCAAAAAAAAAAAAAAAAAAAAAATGGCCGGGCGTTGTGGCGGGCGCCTGTAGTCCCAGCTGCTTGGGAGGCAGAGGCAGGAGACTTGCTTATGCCCCAGAATTGGAGGTTGCTGTGAGCTGTGATGCCACAGCACTCTATCCAGGGTGACAGCTTAAGGTTCTGTCTCAAAAAAAAAAAAAAAGAAAGAAAAGAAATTAGCCTTCAAACAAGGAGGAGATTTGGGTATTTAATCAAAGGAGACCTGGAATATGCTAGTTTGTCTGCAAGTCTCCAGATATCTCCTGATATTTCTGTATCCAAGGAGAAAGATCTGTCCCGGGATGGTTAATTACCCTACCTGGTTATGGCACGCAGGATGCATAATTCAATTGTGTGCCCCTTGAGACCCCTCAACTATGACTTAAGAGGCATATTTGTGAGATAACTTTGAAGGAAGATGTAAATATATATATGTGTGTGTTCGCACGTGTGTGTGCATGTGTGTGTGTGTAGAGGGAGAGAGTACTGTGAAATGATGTAGAGAAAACAGCAATAACTAAATAAGTGTTACTAGAATTACTCATATACAAAGAACCGCATTATTATGAGAAAAAATGCTGCAATAATTTTGTATTGGGGAGTGATAGAAGGTAAGTCCTCCCCCATGCTATAACATAAAAAATTAGCACCTTAATATATTTTTAGCTTTACATGGGTGAAAGATCCTGCTCTTTATAAAGGGAGAATAATTTGAAGTAGAAGGGACGCAGTGAGAGGAATAGTGAGGGGAGTAGCCAGCCAGCTGAAAGTTGTAAGACTATATATGACTCCTCTCAGGAACCCTCACCTACCGTCAGTAAAGTCAACTGAATCTGTCAATGCTTGATGCAGTTTTTGTAATTGCAAAGCTAAAGAAGGTGCTGAGTGTGAAAATGAACTAGCCTTGTAGAAGCCAAGATCCAAAAGGCAGAGGCAGCTGGGAAAGATGAGCCAACATGTAAAGATTAGAGTGTGAAACTCCCCAGGCCAGTGAACTTGGGTTACCTCAAGTTTGTTTCTGCTCAGAATGTGAGCTCTACAGAGAGGTACTTCCTAATAACCCAATATAAAATAGCCACCCTTTATTCCAATTAGCTCCTATCCTCTTACACTGATTTTATTATTCTTTACAGTATTTTTCCCACCTGATACATCATGTGATAGAAAACCCTTTTCTTATCCTCCCTTGTTTAGATGAAAACTAAAACACAGAAAAGAGACAAATGAATTTCAAAATGCTAACCTTGTTCCTGCTGAAGCCAGTTATGGAATGTAGCTTTAAGGCTCCTACTTAAAGATCTTGCTAGCAATCTGTGGATCAGACAATCCAGTTTGGGAACTCATTCCAGAAAAAGTGCTGCGAGTCTCATTGCTGAATATCACTATAGTTATCTCTGAAGTATTCTTCCAAGGAAGCTATGTACTAATGCCAGTTCCTAGTCCACCCTCAGAGCACTTTTTCTAGGATGGGTTTGCTAACTTAACTGTCAAACCTTCATATGACAACAGCTCCAAAATTGCTTTGAAGGGTGGATGGACTTGGTGCTGGCATTGGTGCATACCTTTCCAAGGGGAGTACTTTGAAGGTGACCACAGGGATATTCAGCAGTTAGGTATGTAGCCCTTTTTATAGGATGAGTTTACAAACTGGATTGTCTGATCTATACTCCTACAATCCCTCCAAATCTAAAAATTAGGGAAGAAAACCTGTATTCTGGAGAGGCCAGGAGAGTCTCACTAGCTCAAGTTCATTGGAAATGTGAGGCCAGAAGAGAAAGAAAACACCATATATTTAATTATTTGTTTAAAATGTAACCTCCAGGAGGGCAAAGAATTTGTTACGTTAACTTATGAATCTCCAGTGTCTAGAATGTGGCCTAGCATGTGTTAGATATTCAATAAACTTTAGTTGCATTAATAAATTAACTAGAAAGATTCTATTTCAGTCAAAGAACAATGAGAACCTCAGATGATATCAAAAACATGCGAATTTGAGTTAATAAGGAAATGCACAGGATATATGGCTGACATGAGGATGTGCCACCCAGATCTTGCTTTGGGGAAATACTTGTCAACCTGCCAGAATGCTGTCAGCAGGCAGCATCCATCCATTGGTTTCTTCAGAGGCTGCAGAAACATTCAAGATTACTCTCATCCTAGGACAGTTTATATCCAAGGAGTAGGCAAAGCAAGACTCTAAGAACATGGCAATTGTGAGCCAGAGCAGGATTCCTCTGATGGGCAGTAATTGCTCTGAGGCGTCCAATAGAGTTGGTTGAGACACTGTTAGGCTTACACCATGGCCTGACATTCCTCTCTGGCCAAGTCTTCTCCCATCCTTTCATTGTGTTGGTGCTTAACACATTTTTCACACTTAACTTTACCTCTGCAACTGCATCTGGAGTAGCCAACCTCTGACAAGAGTGAGGATCCGCAGGAAATGAGACGTATAAATGTGGAGCTTGGAGAGAGAGGTTTTGACATAGAGATACCAGTTTTGGAGTGATCACCACAGACATGAATAGTGAAACCCTTAAGAAACAGTCACTATTCCATTCTAGGGAACATACTTAAAAATTCTTTTTTTCTTTTGAAAATGGGGGGAAAATGCCCAGGAGCTACCAAAACGGGTAATCTTTAAGCTATGAAAACCCTCAGTAGACCCTACGTCCAACAGAAAGGTGATATTTTGTGAAAAGCTCAGGATGCTCTGGAGAAGGATGTACACATCGCCTGCCAATGACTTAGAACAGGTGTCTGCTCTTTGTTTTTTTTCCTTTTCCTTTTTTTCTCCTTTCTTCTTATTTTTAGTTTCTGTCTTATTACATCTTTAGTTATACACATTTTAAAGTTTTGGTATTTGAAGACCATTTTGACCTATCATTTCAGGCTGATCAAATCATGTGATTACATGCATAAAACTTCAAAAGGACCAGTTTCCTTAACTTGGTGGGGAAATTTTAGCCAGGTGGTTTTTTATACCCCCAGATTCTGTGATTAGTTTTATTATAGAATGAATAGTGGGAAGTAGGGAGAAAGTACTTTAAATTCTTTAGGTGATGTGTGGGTTTTTTCAGTTTCCATAGCTACAAAACAATATGTTTTTCTCCAACTATTGCTTTCTTTTCAAAGATTTCCTGGCGCTTGTCTTCTGTTACCCTGATACAACTGAAACAGTTAATGTCTTGGGCAAAATTCAAAACCTTTCCTGAGAAGGGACAGAGACAGGGGCTTCGAGGGTGTTGAGAGAAGGCCCAGCCTGCTGAAAAAGGAAGCTGGAGAGCCCACAGGAATACTCAGCCGTTATCAGCACTCAGCAGCTCTCACCAAAAAGGGAAAGGGGTGTGGCACGAGGTAACCCTGGTAATCAGTGACTGATAGGAAAGGATAATAATCAATGATTAACAGAAAAGGACAGTTATCCCTAGAGGCACAGAGAGACCAATGAAACCGTTTAATAATTTCAAATGGAAGGACAGGATGTGCACACCTCTGCCCTGCCTTTGAGACTCCACCCTCTCTCCTCTTCTCACTCAGGAGAGTGACCGTTTCCAAATCTCTTTGTTCTTAAATGACATTTCTTATTATTACTAAAGCTTCTGCAAGCTACTTTTGCTTTCTAGTCACGTGGCCTGTGCTGCTCCTGTTTTACTTTCACTTTCCACCCACTTTCACTTCCAATTCCTGCCCTGTCCAGTTGAACTTTCTCGTTCTATTGGGCAATCGAACCAGGTCAACTGGACTCTGGGAACCTGGACCCCTGACCCCCAAAATTCCCCCCAACTTTCCAGTCCCCTGCTTGTTCAATCAACTACTAATCTAAGTATTGTTGTAAAGGGAATCTGAAGATGAACTTGGGGTCATTAATTAGCTAACTATAAAATAGAAAAATTAATCTGGATTCTCTAAGAATCTAATTTATTTTAGCCAAATAAAATCGTAGAAGCAGAAGAAAAAGACAGAGTCAGTTTGACAAATTATATAGGAAAGAAGGCAACACAAACAGAGGGCATCAGAGTTTTGAAGTACAAGAAGTACTTTACTAACCCTTACAGATTTGAGGATGAAGAGGGCCAGGAGGTAAGGCATATTGGAAACCTCTACAAGCTTAATGTGATCCTGTGGCAAATAGCTACCAAGGAAATGAGAACCTCAATCCTGTAATCACATGAAAGTGAATTCTGCCAACACCCTGAATGAATTTGGAAGTGGATTCTTCCCTATTGCCTCCAGAAAAGAACACAGACTAGCAAAAATTTCAAATTCAGCCTTGTGAAACCCAGATGAAAACCAGCTGAGCCACAGTGTGCTGGATTTTTGACCCACATAAACCTTAAGATAATAAACGAATGTCGTATTGAGCCACAAAATTTGTGATAATTTGTTTCAGCAGTGACAGAAAATTAATATAGCTAACAACTAATTAACTCTGGAGTTTTTACTCCTAATTAAATCTTTTCTGCCCCATGTAGGTGGAATCTCAATCCAATAATTCTTTATTTCTGTTTCTGACTTGTCTATATGTTATTGTGTATCACGCACAACGCGCCTGACAACCCAAAATATGTAACCGAGACAAAGATTTCAATCAGTTAAACCAAAGTCCAAGGATGTATTCAGGAAAAATGTAAATCACAGATGCATCTGTGACTGTTTTTCTGAGGCACAATTTGGGAACTCAGTTTTAAAGGGAAAAGGGCACGCAGAAAGAGAAAAGGGGAAAGGTGATAGACAGTAAGACAAATGGGTATATTCTTGTGAGGCCCAGAAAAATCTGTATTTTACTTATGCTGTGAAAGTTAGAAGAGAAAAAGAGAGAAGAAAGCAGCAGTTATGTAAATGTTCCTGGTAGGCAGAAGAATCTCTATTCTGCACCTGGGAATCAGAACAGACTTTAGTTTTAGGAGCTTGATTTGGCTGACATATAGACTTAAAGTTACAACTTGCATGTCCTTGTTTGCGGGGGAGGGGGACTAGCAAGGAATTTCCTTATGAATAATCTGTGGGGGTATCTTTTTGGATGGCTAAGGCCTTTTATCTTTCCCTGGGAATGTGGCTGATGCATAATGTTAGTCACAGCTATTCATTGGGAAGGGGGTGTTGCATGCCACCTCCGCACTTGACCTTCCCTTTCCCATAAGGACATGGGAGAGGGTGTGGTCCTGGGGTTCTCATTTTCCTTCACACCTTGAAATTGCTAAAGGTTGTCTTTTCCTTGATAACATGAGGAAAATACTATCTGTGCTATGTGATCATTGATACTATTGAAAAAACAATGACCTCTAAACTGAAAATACTATCAAGTGGTAAATTATAACTATCAGTTAAGTGCACACCACCAGAATCTGCATGTGATTAACTATGGGTTTATCAAGTGCATCTGGCATCATTTAAAATTTCTTAGAATATATAAGAATAATCCAACTTAAATAGAGCTAAAGCATGAAGTATAACAAAACTGTGATTTTAAGGTTTTAAACCCTTAAAAACTCCAAATGTTCTTCTCACCTATTGACAATAGAGGTGAAAACATTTTACATGAACGCACACTGGCACAGAACCAGTACATCTACATTCTGAATACACTGAGATTGTTCTGTGGTTCTTAAATTCATTCTTGAATTCTCTTATCTATCATTAGCTTTGTGAATCTTATGATTCCTGATTCTAAACTCAGGATACTACTAAGCATGGTAGTACTGCTGCTCTCCCAGTTTCATCTATCGGCTGCCCAAAAGGAAGCCAGTGCCCTGAGACAGCAGGGTTTGCAACAGAGAAAGAGTTTATTCAGCATCGCACTAAGCAGGGAGACAGGAGAAATTTCTCAAACCTCCTCCCCGAGAAATGGGAAGAAAAGATTATTGAGGGTAGTTTGACAGGTGGGTGATTAAGTAATTAGGTTTGCTATTTTGTTGCAGGACCAGTTAATTGAAACCAATAGACACTCACCAAAGATTATAGGGGAAGGAATTTTATTTTAGCTAATCAGAGCCACGACAGATTAGAATCCAACATGGCTGAGCTCCCCAGTCAGCTCTGTCCTTGTGTTCTTATTTGATTCACAAGTAGACAAAGGAATTACCTTATTTTTTCTCATCAGAGGTGTCAAATCATGTGCAGGGTTTACAGAAGCGGAAATAAGCAGCAATTGTTAGTTTCAAGGACTTAGGAAGTTACTGTTTACAAATTTTTAAGGGCTAAGTTCCCATGGGGAGGACCTTGTAGGTGTGTCCTTGGGCTTCTCTGAGAAACCTTTGCTTTTCAGACTCCACTTTTCCTGAGTATCCTCCCTCAATTTTATAATTGGCTCAGTTGGAAGCAAAATTATAGGGGTGTATTTTAGAGGTTGGGGTCCCAGTTCCCCAAACCCAGTTGACTTGGTTTGATTACTCAGCTGAGCTAGAAAGTTCAATTGAGGAGCTACAGTAATTGAAAGTAAAAATTAAAGGAAATTAGAAATAAACTGGAGCAGCACAGGCCGCTTGAATAGGAAATAACCTGCATAAGTTTCAGGGTAACGAAGACAGACTTTATTTAGGAAGAACAAAGAGAGAGGTTAAAGCACTTCCAAAAAGAGTTGGAAGTGGGCTTTTCTTCTAAAAGAGAAAAGGTGAGAGAGATGGTGTTGCAAAAAAAGTGCAGATGTATAAATACTTTCTCCATTTAAAATTGGTCATAAGGCTTTCATGGGCCTGGCTGCATCTTCAGGCTATTTTGCCCTTTTTTATTCATCGTTGATTGTCTCTCTCTATTGGTCATTGGTTACTTAGATTACTTTATACCCACATTGTTATAGGCCCTCCAGACTTCCTGGTTCAATAGAGCTGGTTTTCCACCCACCTCTCTTGAAGCCCCTTTCTTGATATCCTTTTTCAGTGTGGAAATCACCTTGTTTTGCTTCAGCTCCTGGTGTAACTATTCTAGCTGAGCAGGTATGCTGGAATGCAGAGCCTGGAAGGTATCTGTGAATTACCTTCAGGGTTCCAAAAAGTGATGCTAAGTAGGGAGAATATTTAATAATCTTTGTAACTACCAGCTATGTGTAGAAAGTTAAGAATCTTTACAACAACCAGCTGGAAGTAAATAGTAAACTCTAATTATTATAAAGCAAATGGGGGACAGCGGCTGATTACTATCATTATTTTTAGCTAAGCCTATTCCTTCACAGAGTTTTTGGGCTATTATTCAGGTCTTCACCTTGCACCTCTTTATCAATTTGTACGGGTGGTTTCAGTAGTTTATATGGAACACATTCTATTAATTTCCTAGTGGCCACTAAGAAAGGAAAATGCCTACGTTACTTATCAGACAAGTTGAGAGAAAAGAATAGTGATGTCAGACTTTATCAGTTTGGAAATAATTGATTATGCAGCCAATCTATTTTTAAATCTAGTTTACTTTTAGTTCATTCAAAAATAATAAACCTGATCTAGTCTGTAACTGTTATCATTCCACATGTTCTCCAAGTCTTATGTTTTGTTGTGATGTAACAATTTGCCTCAGCTTCAGTCTTTTACTAACCGAAAAACCATGACCTGTTGTTATTTTTCCAGCACTACTTCCAATTTAGTATGACGTACATGTGGTGTTTGTTTTTCCATTCTCTAGCTTTGGATGAACATTAGTTCTTCCAACAGGTGAGGCAGATGACAACCCTAAATGTGACTGAAAATCAGCTGCATCTTCTCTGAGTTTTCACAAAATATGTAACGTGGTTCTTTCATTTGTTGCAGCAAGATAGATATCTGACTAAATGTGACATTCCTAACAAGCTTCAGATGAGCCACCAGGTGAAGTACAGAATATTATTATAAAATATTATATCCCATTTAGATATGACGTGGATTTTTTGAGTGAAGGACAATAGGGCATGAGAGCTGATAATGGCAAAGTTCAATTGTTAATAGCACCTGATTCTTTAAGAGTGTATGAAATAAAAGCATGCTACCATTATACTGAATCAGAAACTTTATTAAAAAAATAAGTTTTCCATTCTTGGTTCTTACCTAGTAATTAAAGGGCATTAAATCAATATGGTTAATGGTTAAAAACTTGAAATGGAAGTCAGTGGCATCTAGGTTAGAATCTATACCCCACCACTTTTAGAAGCTGTATGCTAATAATCACACTACTCACTCCCTCTGAGACTCAGTTTTCTTGTATTTCTATGAGAAAAGCACTTGCTTTTTCCAGAATGTTAAAAGGACTAAATAAAATATGATATATAATCCACATAGCACCATATCTTGTACATAGAGTCTTGGGAATGGAATTTGTCAACATCATCATCATTTTTACTACTATTCACACTGTCGTGAAGGAAAGAGAGTGACTTTAGGGTGTGAATCATTTCTGGACTACCAGAAAGCAAGTCATTAAAACACCTGGAATATTGGCTTGGCACCTATAGCTCAGCGGCTAGGGCACAAGCCACATACACTGGGGTTGGCGGGTTCAAACACAGCCTGGGCCTGCCAAACAACAGTGACAACTGCAGCAACAACAACAACAAAGCCAGGCATTGTGGCAGGTGCCTTCAGTCCCCTCTACTTGGGAGGCTGAAGCAAGAGAATCTCTGAAGACCAAGAGTTTGAAGTTGCTGTGGGATGTGACACCATGAAACTCTACCAAAAGCAACAAAGTGAGACTCTGTCTCAAAAAAAAGAAAGAAAAGAAAAAGAAACTACATAGAATGTTTATTTTTATTTATTTACTTTAATTTCAGTATATTACGGAGGTATATACATGTTGATAGTTTGCTTTTGTATATTTAAACCAAAGTCATGGTTGAGCCTCCCACCCAGAAAGTGTGCAATGCACCTATGTAATGTACCCATTATGTGGGAATTTACCCATCCCATTGTCCCCTCCTCCTGCCTTCTTGAATTTCACCGAGTTATGCTTCTCTATGAGCAAAAGTACTGATTGAATAGATCAAATTTAGTTTTAAGTGTGTGTGGTGTTTGTTTTTTCATTCTTACTGCACTTAAGAGAATGGTTTCCAATTCCATCTAGGTTGTTACAAAAGATACTAGCGATCTCTTTATGGCTGAATAGTATTCCATAGCATATATATACTCCATTTTATTGATTCATTCATAAATTGATGGGCACTTGGGTTATTTCCAAATCTTTAAGATTATGAATCGTGCTGCTATAAACATTCAAGTGCAGATGTCTTTTTCATAAAATGTCTTTTTTTTCCTTTAGTTAATACCTACTAGTTTGTTTTGGGGGCCAAATAGTTGAACTTTAAGTTCTTTGAGGAATCTCCATACTACTTTCCACAGAGGTTGAACTAGCTTACAGTACCACCAACAGTGTATAAGTGTTCTTTTCTCTCTGCGTCTATGTCAGTATCTGTTGCACTGGGATTTTATGATGTGAGCCTTGGTCAGTGGGGCGAGGTGGTATCTCAATGTAGTTTTGATTTGCATTTCCCTGAAGCCTAGAGATATTGAGCATTTTTTCAAGTGTTTGTTGGCCATTAATCTGTCTTCATTTAAAGTTTCTGTTCCTGTCTTTTGCCATTTTTTAATGGGGTTGTTTGATCTTTTCTTGCTAATTTGCTTGATTTTTTTGTAGATTCTTATTATCAGTCCTTTATCAGATGTGTAGCATGCAAATATTTTCTCCTATTCTATTGTGTTGTTGTTGTGATTACCATTGGGGTCTTCTCATAAATTCTTTGCCTTGGCTGACATCTATAACAGATTTTCCAACACTTTCTTTTAGGATTCTTATAGTTTCATGTCTTAGGTTTATGTCTGTGATGCATCATGATTTAATTTTTGTGGAATATGTTTTTTTCATTTCTAAAAGGTAACAAAATCTCATAGCTGCCTCTGTACGTGATATAACATAACAGATGCACCGTGACTGTTAGTTTCCTTCTTTTCCTTCTTTATCTCATGGCTTCTTTCATTAAGAGCCATCACTGAAGCCAAAGTGGTGATTGCTGACACATTTTCCCTCCTAGGTAATGTATTTGCATTTTCATGACAGAAATCTTGGGACCTAATTCTTAAACCAAGCAATAGTGATACTAGAAACTTCTGGTACAATGGCAGATTTTGTGACAGATGTTTTGGGGTTTTTCCTCTCTGGAATTCCTCCTTGCTGTTTTCACAGACTGACCTCTAGGTAATTTACATACCTTCTCCCAACAAATTTTACCCCTGACTTACAGTTTTCTTCAAGTATCCAGCATCTCTGACTTTGCTAGTCAACTTAAACATTCTTGTGAATGAGTCACTTGGGATCCCAGGCTTCCTGGTGTCTGACCCTTTAATTACAGTGGTCATTGACCCCCATTCCACATATATACACTAAACCCATTTACTTCAAAAGTTATTATCCTTTTTATTTCCAACTGTATTCCTCCTGCTATATTTTCCTTATCTGCTAATGGTGCTATCTAACTGCCTAAACCATCAACCTTGAAATCATCCTCATATCTTTCATCACTATCCTTTGCCATATGAAATCAAAGACTGGACTTTGTCAGGCCTTCACAAAAATTAACTCTTAAATCTATTCTCTCCTTTTTCTCATTTTGCTACTATGTTAGATTCAATTTTACTATTTGTTGGGGTTTTCGTTAAAATTTTTAACCTCAACAACACTCAAAGTGGTCTCATACTCTCAATGTTCAGACTCCAAGACCCATCCTTCACATAATTAGAAAGTATAACTTCACAGTTTAAAATTCTTCAGTAAATGCCCACTGACTTTAGTATAAAGTTCAAATACTGCACAACACATGTATGCAGAGGACTTTGAGCTACATCTTTCACCATTCATCCTCATATCTTACCATCTCTAATGAATATCCTCCATACTGAACCATTTGCTTAGCCCAAATATCATTACACTTAAAGCGTGGCCTGACAATATGCATAGTTTCTCCCTAGAGTATTAGCACTACAGTGCCTTGAAACATTCATAGAACATGAAAAAAATTATAAAGTAATTAAATGAATTATTGCATGACTAAATGAATGGATGACTGTTTGCATGATGGTTTAAAAGATTCTATGGTGTATAAAATAATAAAAAGACAAGGTCTCCTGGTCTTTAAGAGCTTTTACTGTTTCAGGGATTTGGAAGAAATATTCAGAAGTAATTACACATGGCAGAAAGTGGTAAGTTGCAAAGGTAGATATAAATTGTCACAAATACAAAAGAGATACTACTTAGTGTCTTTTTCTGGAGGTTGAAAGAACAAAAACAATTTGAGATACAGATAATATTTGAGTTGAACCTTGAGTGATAAATACAATTTGGTGATATTAAAACAAGGGTGTGATTTTCTAGCACAACACTGTTCCTCTACACTCTCCCCCACTGGAGGGGCTCTGTTTGACAACAGTGGGTACTCTGATGAATAATTTCATTAGTCAGAGAAGTGGAAGATAAGGCAGGTTGGATTCAGACCATGGATTCCATTAAATGTTAGGCTAAGGAATTTTAACACCTTTAGATATGCAGTTAGAATAGCTTTATGCCTCACCCTGACAAACATGCCAGTTTCTTTGAAGGAATAAATGAAATGACATGGTCAAAAAACATATATATGTATATAATTCCACAATAATCGATAGCCTAGAATTCTATAATAAACATTTTGTCACTTGAAATTCATCTTTCTGCATGCATCTGACAGATAGGGGCTGCTTCAGGTATCTCTTCTGCCACAGACTTTGCGGAGTCCTTTCTTCAGTTAAATTAGAAAGCTGCCAGAGGATTCTACAGCATTCAGATCTCTTCAAATTTCACACACATTTTTATTCCAAATACATTTACATTAAAAACACTACTAGCTTTGTCTGGGACTTAAAAAATCTAAATGGTTGTGTTAGAAAGAGGAAAGATATTTGCGTTTTACCTGCCCTAATCCTGCCATTACCTTTCCCCGAGTTGGATGCATTCAACTAGCTTCTTAAACAACACTGCCATCTCCCTGACCTAAATATAATTCCTTTTCAGCACATCAGCTACACATGTCTTGGATGAATCTGTAGTGATTAAAATTTAATGTGTATTCTGTCATTTTATTCATGTCTTCTTTCTCTTTAATCAGTCTGTTACATTTTGACGTTGAGTAGGTGAATAAGAAACAGTTATATTAATATCCCCTAGTTCATCAAGCATTCTGAGTACAAAATGAATTCTAGCTTGCAAGTCTAAGGAAAAATACAAAAGAAGTAATATAACTGGTAGAATGGGTGAGAAAAAAAGCTTTTAAACTCATGTTCTGCTAGCTCCAAAATACTTGGAACTTTTATTTCCAGAAAACTCAAAATATGTTAATGATAAGAACTAACATTAATGAATTTATATATGCAAGAAACTGGCTAAGTTCCTTAAATTGATCATTTTATTTAATACTCTCATTAATTCTATAAGATGAGCACTATTTCACAAAGAACCAAGACTTCATGTTTGTTATATGATTTTTTTCCCAAGAACGACTATGTTCCATGCATATGTCTCCCTACCAATGGTTAGAGCTACGTCTCCCAAAACCTAACAGAAACCAATTTGGAATTTGCATAGTATACCTGCTTCTTATCCTTTTTGCCTCTCTATCCTTTGAACCACACTTTTTGAAGCACTACATCCTTTTGTAGCAAAAGGTTACAAAATACATTACCTGAAAGGGGATGATTATTCAAAAGATATCACATTGCCTACAAATCAAAAGTATCAAAATATGAGTTTTGCGAACTGTAGTTTGAGCCGTTACGGGGAATGATCTCTTAATATTATCAGTTTGGAAATAAGATGGGTGCTACCACATCCATCTGTTGAATTACATATTAAAATTGTAATGGCAAAACCATATATGGCATTGCTTTGAAAACAGAAGCCATAGGCACAGTAAGAAAATTGACAGCAGCTCAAATGCGGTCCCATCAACCTTTTATAGAACCACAGCAAGCTGAAAGAAGCTGAGAGTCTGGAAGTTCTAATACACTCCGTGGCTGGAAACCGGCATCTCTTCTTGTCAGTGCTGTTCTTTCAGCTCTGTGGCCCCGACACTGCACATCACACAGACGGATGAGCTTTAGCACAGGAAGGAACTAAACCAATTTCCGAAGTTTGCCCCACGTGACGGGTTTCTAGATCATGAACACCATTCACTACTCAACATTCCAGTGGTAAGATGCCGTAAAAATAGTACTGAAAATAATTATTAAAATAGGCAAGTCTACTGCTGGTTTTTGTTCTATGACCCAAAGAGGGTTCATTTACCTCAATTGGGCATGTGTATGAGTATTGTAAGATGTGGATCTAGCTTGACAAAAATAAAGATATCTTGGTATTTGCCAGTTATTTGCCTAGGAACAAACACTTCATATTCAACATGATGTTAAAAGTTCTTTAGATTAAGCTAAGATTCAATAATACCAAGGAATTTATATTACAAAAAGGATTTCAGTTTTTGGTAGAATCTTATATTTTTTTATCTGGCACTTTTAAATGCAGAGATGCTAAAAATCATAATTATACATGAGAAACACAAGTACAAATCAGCCAGAAGACCACTTCGAGTGCTAAGCAAGCTTTTAGGTCACTTTTACTTTTATTTTAAACTCATTGTTTCTTATTAGACACACCATCATTCACAGAGATTAGATGAACCTGCAGCATTAGCAAATTCAATCTCACCAAGTGTTGGGAGAATTTCTCAGTGAAATATTTACATCTTCAATTTCCTATGTGATGGATTTAATTAAACCCTGCCGAACAAGTAAAGTGTCTTATTTTTTGCCTTCTCAGTCACAATGATGGAAGTTACTAAAATATGTTATTCCCTAGAAATATCCTATAAAGGCTTTCCATACATATATTCAACTTGAAGGAGTCCAAATAACGTGATATAGGAACTGTACTCATACTTGTTCTGAAACCACTTTCAAAACCACCAACATTAAAGTTAAGAAATTATCTAGGCCTCCTTAACATAGTTCTCTCTTGGATAAATTTAATTTTGCCATGCCTTAAAGAAAAACATTTTACTAAATTAAATTAATTTATGAAAAATTAGTAAAGCAAGAATACAATTTATTTGCATTTCTTCATTTTAACATATACATTGTGTTTTTGTCCTTATAATAAACTTTGTAACTATAATATAAAAGTACACCACCAAATATTCAATTTTTTCTTACATTCATTATTTTTTAAAGTAAATTTATTTCAGGTTAATGTGAGGTTACAAACAACCAGGTGAAAAAAATTTGATTCTGTTAGGTACATTCCCACTTGTGTCATGTCGCACACACAAAGGTATTCCAAACACCCCCACACTGTGCCATTCAGTGACAGCACCCCACCTCCCACCTCTCATTACTCCTCCCCCCAACTTGAATTGAAATGAGGTTTTGTCCTATGTGAGCATGCATCAGATTGTCTACTGGCTTCATATTAGTGTTGAGTACATTGGATGATTGCTTTTTCATTCTTGTGATACTTTACTAAGAAGAATGTGTTTCAACTCCACCCAGGATATTACAAAAGATGTGAAGTCACCATCTTTTTTATGGCTGAACAGTATTCCATAGCGTGCATGTACCACAATTTGTTAATCCTTTCCCGAGTTGTTTCCATGTCTGGGCGACTGTAAATTGAACTGTGATACACAATCTAGCACAAATGCCTTTTGATACAATGATTTCTTTTCCTGCTGGGTAGATGCCTAGGAATGGGATTTCAGGGTCAAATGGGAGATCTAATTTGAGATCTTTGAGAATTCTACATACTTCTTTCCAAAGAGGCTGTATTAATTTGCACTCCCACTGACAGTGTAAGAGTGTTTCCTTCTCTCCACATCCGTGCCAACATCTGCAGCTTTGGGACTTTCTGATGTGGGCTAACCTTACTGGATTTAGGTGATATCTCTCGGAGGTTTTGATTTGCATTTCTCTGTTGACTAGGGATGATGAGCATTTTTTCATATGTTTGCTAGCCTTTCAAGCTAACAATTCCATAGATCACTGGGCATGGGACATGAATAGAACTTTATATTCTCTAAAAATCACTAAATGTACGAGTCTGGTGAAGTTGTAAGTCTCTAATAGATATCTAAAAGTGGCATTTCTATTCTAAACCACTTATGAGTAACTATACAGCACCTTGGATATGGTTTTGAAACATTCATCTTTACACTGAAAAGGAACACAGAAAAGGAAGGAGCATTATAAAGCCTGAAGTCCATCTTTGCTAACACAATTTTGAAACTTTGTGCCTCAATTACCTTTTTTAAAGGAGGAATATAGTCATTTTGAAATTAATATTTTGCAAAAACTCAAGTGAAACATCTATAAGTGATTCTTTCTAAAGACAGACCTTTCACTTACTAGCGTCAAACACTTTTCAGCAGACTTTTTTTAATCTATGCCTCTGTATAAGACGTATAATTAAATTCTTGAGGTCTATGCTTCTGGGCCATGTTATACAAGGGCAAGAATTATGGGGATGTTTTGTGGTATGGTTTGTAACACATGGAAATGTTTCAAGCTATATCTGGGCTAAAAAACTATATATTGCTAAATTCTTGAGTGCGATGTCTTTCATCACTGAATACCAGTGCCTAGTTTCTAAATAAATTATTGTTGTTGTTACTATTGTTATATATGATACAATAACCATTAAGCATTAGGTAAACTTTTAGGTAACAAGCATTAGAGAAGTGTTTGTGATTCTCTTTTACCCAGGGGACATTGCCCATACTGACAATACATTGCTAAGCATGTATTATTATCCCTACTTGACAGATAATGAAACAAAACCTCGAAGAGGATAAATAAGTTAGTTGCCCATGTCACACGGTCTCTAAAGCAGCGTAGCACAAATGACCTGCACTCCATACCCTGCTCTTTCTGATGCCTTTTGCAGGGCTAGTGTGAATGCTACATAATGATGCATCAATATAGATGAAACAAAGATGGTTTTTTGTCATGCTTATTAAATACTTAAAAACAAAATAGTTGAAATAATCACTAATAACCCTTTAAATCCCTCCCTTGGTGAATCAGAGCCATCATCTGGGAGTAGGCATGAATCTGGCTAATGTCCGAATAGTAAAGCACTGAGTTCATATGCCCTTGCTCTAATAGAACTAATACAAACCATGGGGGGAAATAATGAGGCACTTAAGTAAGACAAGATCTGCAGACATAGATGGGGGGAGGGGGAAGAGACAATAGTCTTAATAAGCTAATTCCTGCTCTTTGGAATTTAGCACGGCTACTTCTGACTCAGTAAAGTGTAAAATGGATTCCAGTTCATCTCCAAATCTGATGAGAGCCACTGTCACTCCATGAAAAGCCACACACCACTCACTTCCCACATTTGTTTTCACATAGGCACCCTTTAATTGATAATCTGTCAACAACATCGAACTTACTCTGACAAGATCTGTGAGTTTTATAAGAGCAGTCAGAGATTTGTTTATTTTTCTGGGAAGACCAGCTTCAACTCTGCTGATAATGTGTTTTCTTTTGAAAATGAGTAGATAGCTGCTGGAATCATCCCAAAATCGACACCAACTGACAGCTCTAGCTTGTTAGGTTCACAATGCCCACCCCTAGCAAGTTTAACTTTATGCACATTTTATTCAAGTAACAAGGGATTGCAGATAGTGTGGAGGTGAGGAGGGAGGGCTATAGAAAAAGGACTTCATCCAAGCAAGGAAAATCTTACTTATTAAAAGATTTGAGCCCATAATTTTTTTCCACTTTTAGTGAGGTACAATTCACAAATAAAAAAAGGTTATATGTTTAAGGTGTATAACATGGTGTTTTCATTTAAGTATACCTCATTTAATAATTCCTCTGGTCAAGGTAGTAAACATATCCATCACCTCATAGAGTTACATTGGGCGTGTGTGTGTATGTATGTGTGTGTATGACAGCACTTAAGATCTATTTTCTCAGAATTTTTCAAGTATGCAATACACACAGTCCTTGAATTATGATAGTTTGACTCACAGTTTTCAATTTTATGACAGTGTGTGGACATACACATTTAGTAGAAACTATATTTTGGTAAAATAGTCAATAAATGATGTGAGATATTCAACATTTTATTACAAAATAGGCTTTGTATTAGAAGGTTTTCCTTAACTGTGGATAATGTAGGTTTTCTAACCATGTTTTAGGAAGAAGAGTCTATACTATGATGTTTGGAAGGCTAGGTGTATTAAATACATTTTCCATGTAAGATATTTTCAACTTTCAGTTTATCGGAATGTAACCTCACTATAAGTTGAGAAGCATCAATACATTATTATTAACTATAGTTACCATCCTGTAAATTAGACCTCTAAAACTTACTGATCTTTTAACTAAAAGTTTGTACACTTTTGCCAATATCTCCTCCACTCACCAGGCCCTGGTTATCATCATTCCACTCTCTGTTTTCTAAGTTTGACTTATTTTAGATTCCACATTAAATGATAAATATTAATCAATATTTAATGATAAAATAAATGATGCAATATTGGCCTTTCTGTGTATATTTGGCTGGTTTCATTCAGAATAATGTGTTCCAACTTTGTCCACATTGTTGGAAATGGCAAGTTTCCCTTCATTGCTAGAGCTTAATAATATGCCATTGATACACAGACCCCAATTTCTTTGTTTCTTCATACATCATCGATGGACACCTAGGCTGTTTCCACAGCTTGGTTATCATAAATAATGCTGCAAAGAGCATGGGATTCCAAATATTTCTTTGACACACTGATTTCATTTCCTCTGGCTATATACCTAGAAGTGGGATTTATAGGTCATATCACAATTTTCTTTTTAATTTTTTGCTACTTTCCATAATGCCTATATATATTTACATTTCACAAATAGTGTACAAGTGTTTTCTTCATATCCTCCCCAACACTTGTCATCTCTTGTTTTTATGTGAAGCATTATCTCGCTGTGGTTTTGATTGGCATTTCCTTGATGACTGGAGATACTGAGCAACTTTTTATATACCTATTACTCTTTTGTCAGTATTCTTTTAGAAAACATAAATTGTGTTCCTTTGGACATTTATCGCAGTTTTTCTTAAAATAATTATTTTGAATTCCTTTTCAGGTAGCTCACATATGTCCATTTATTGTGCTCCTTTGGTGGTGTCCTGTTTCCTTGCTTTTTCTTCTTTCTAGTATTCCTGTGTTTCTGTCTGTACATGTGAGGGATCAGTCACCTCCTCCAGCCCTTTCAGACAGGTTTCAGTGGAGAAAAATAGAAAAATTTCACACGTAGGTGGTTTTAAAGGTGCCAGTTAAATGGAGTGCTGTGTCTCCCATTTCAGGATAAGGGTGGCAACATAGTTTCCATACAGCTCTGTCAGCTGAAGTCCACGTTAATGAAGTCTGCAGAAATCCTTGACAGCCAATGCTACCGTTGTCTACAGTGGCAGTGGAAGCTAGACTATTGTGGTCCTCAGACACAGCCTGTTGGTATCTCTTTATTCCCCTTTTCCCTCATCAGGAAAAGTTGTAACTAAGGAAGTCCTTCTTGTCTTAACATTATATCATGTGCTGGCAAATACAGAGTTATGGCACTGCCAAGACCAATGGCATAGGTTGGCTCACAACAGTGGTGAAGGCACAGGTCCTCAGAGACAATGTTCTGGACTCGGGGAATGACTAAAATTATTGTATCACATAGGACCTGGGGGATATGTACATTTGCCAGTGGAAGCACAAGTAACTGAAGGATAGGTATGTGCATATCAACCAAGAAGGCTGCATGTATTACTCAGGTCCTGGTGAGATGGAATGCAGCAAAAGTACTGGCCACAGATAACGGGGTACAACAGTGACTGGGCTTCAGGGTTGGAGAATAGCAGCACACCCTACTAAAATTTACCTCTGTATGCACAGCTATGAAACACTGGCCATCAACATTTACTAGTAAGTATATAAAAGGTCAGATGTCAAACTATCTATGTCCTGGGACATGCCTTATTCATTAGTTCTGACCACAGATACTGCAGTTTTCCATTACCCAATCTTGCAGTTTTCCACTATTCAATCTACCCATCTGGTGACAGTAACACTTTTATACAGCCTAAGTGATACCAAAATGAATATTCAAAGGAAATATTGAAGGGCATAAGAAATCATAGTGATATTGTAAATTCTATGGGTGTATGTGACTATGTTCCAAGTAAAGAAGTGATTCTGCCAACCTCTACTAGAGCTCAGTAATGGTAAAAGGGTATATAGACTATTTTATGTGTATCAACTTTCCACAATTTTAGGCAACACTTGTAGGAGTCTCTCCTTTCCCAGCAACTAGAAACTCCCATAGTCCTTCAACTGCATTCTCTCCCAGACCCAGCTGCTAAGTTACTTTGAGCCAGGCAGTTCTTCTTTGTGTAGTGAATTTTCTCCTTTGAAAAGTTAAATATTTGAACTTAATGTCTTTTTAAGACCTGCAGTTCTATATAAAATAAGGAATGAGAAAAAATATACAATAATTTCTAAACTTCAGTGTGCTATTTCAAATATTTGAGCATGGCAAGATTTGACAGAGCCTAAAAGATGGGTAATTAGTACATATGTGCTTCTTCGTTTTATTTATTTATTTATTTATTTGCTGTTTTTGGCCAGGGCCGGGTTTGAACCCACCACCTCAAGTATAAGGGGTCGGCGCCCTGCTCCTTTGGAGCCACAGACGCTGCCCCATATGTGCTGCTTGGTCAAAAAATTTAATTAAATATTTTAAGTAATAAGATCACAAATTGATGGTTGGTTCAGTCCACCTAGGGTGGATAACTTAATTTTTTAAAGCACAGATAAGTTTTTTTATTTAATTGAGAGCCTTGAGAAATGAAGCACTTTTTAAACTGAGGATCCTGAGAAATGAAGTGTTTTTTCAGGGAGAAGAGAGTATTTAGGGTGCAGCATAAAAATTGCAATTTTTGTAAAACAAAAACATTTAAATTTTATAAATTTCATATAAATCAACCTAGCAAATGCTGTATTGCTTGCTTTTCGAAGCAAATAGTTTAGGTATATATAACTTTGGGGGGTCAAAGTGAGTATATCCCAGATAGTATGAAGTGAGAAATAAACGTATAATTTTAAGAGAAGACAACAATTTTTAATTAAAAATTGTTTCGTTCCTTTTTCACAGCTTTCCATTTTCTTCATTTATGCTAAATGTGTAGAAAAGTCAGAAATCGTGACATCTGAGGTGAATCTCCACTAAGCCCAAACTTGGATTCAAAATCTAGCTGTTTGTGGAACTTCTAGGACAGAGTCCTGAACTTCTTTTATGTACAGTAGAGAAACATAATGGAGTTTGCATTTTGGATGAAAAAAATGGATGAATTTTATACCAAAGAATTGGAAGGGGAGATAGTAAGAATAAAAGATTCCTGACTCTGCCTCTATATCCACATAGAAAATGTTTCAACAGAATAAAGAATCTGAGTGGAGACTAAGGGACCTGTGTCCTGTAGAACTCTCTGGAGGCTTCAAGGAAAATAACCACATTTTGTAGGAAACAAGCATTCACCACTAAAAGACGGCCATAGCGACTGCTGGGTGGACATGTCGATGGTGTACCACCAGACGCTTGCAGGCGCAGCACTAGCGTCAGGGACTAATTTTGCATAAGCAACAGATCCCACAATGACTAACAGGAATATTGGGAAGAGATATACTGCAGAGCACTACAGATTCTGAAAGAGTATGGAGGGACCTGATTCAGGGAAATTTGTGCTGACCCATCATCTAAACTGTTAACTAATTCACACACACAAAAATTCTTCTTAGGGTTTAAAAATCTTTTCATTCATTTTAGCACACAACCTATTGGTCTCAATTACATTTGTTATTGTTTTTAAACCCATTGTACTTTGTCCCAAATAAGTTACATGTTAATAAATGCCCTAATCAAGATTTTTTTATAATGCCTACTTGATACAGAATAAAGATTAATGTAGAAAATACCTCCCTTAGCACCTATGTTTTGAAAGTATCTCTCAGCAATTGATTTAATACCACACTGTGGAGAACAAGTTCATTCTGCTTCCATGTCCCATGTTGCTTGTGGCCAAAATAAGGCACAGAGGAATTATGTGATTAGTTCAAAGTCACAGAACCAATCAGTGTCAGGGCCGAGATGGCCTGTGTTTGGCCCACAGGGCTCTACTCTCTGCCATTCTCATTATTTACTGCCATTTCCATCCCCTGGCTAACTGTACTAAGTAGCCCCGCTCTTCCACACCAAAAAGACTCAGGTCTTGGTCAACAAGTAGCTATAGACACTGCTCTGTGAACCTGTTCTCTTTAACACTCCAGGGGAAAGAGGAATTTTCATTATATTGATTTGCTCCTTTGCTGGATGATGTGTTGTCAAGAGAAGAGAAAGTCAGGACCAGGAGTAAGGACTCAGGACTCAATCATTTTAATCCCAGCTCTGCATATGGCTCTGGGCAAGGGCCTTCATCTTATAAAACTTCAGGTGTAGAAATAAACTCAAGATGCCCGTTTAACAATGTCTTATAGAAACAGATATTTTATATTAAATTTAAAATAATTTATCAAAGTTGTATGATTGCTAATTACCAATTTTATTATTAGGCTTATATAATGCTTTAATAATGCTATATTAGCTTGAAAACAGTGATTTGGATTCTTCAAAGAATTTTAAGTCATTGAAGCAACAACTGCCTGCCTGTGGATTTACCTAATCCTACTCTTCGTTTTCTTAAGAAATCCATCGTCCTTATAAAGACCCAAATAAAGGCATTTGTTTTGGTTTATAAGCATTTTGCTATTAATATGCCAAAACGGAATATAAGAACATCTTCAGAAGGCAACAAAGATTTATTACCAAAAAGGAAGAAGCTTTGCTTTGGGTATTTTCATTTTCACATATGAGTCAAAGGACTTTTTTGCTTTTTAAATCAGAAGTGCTAATAAAAGATATAAAATCCTTGCCTTTCTGACTGTGACAGTACTTTATGAAAACTCTCCTTGCTGAGGTGAAAATTTTTATCTTCAAGTCTGTAAACATGGTTTTAGATTCCTCTAATTATTTGCAGATATGGTTTTGTGTTCATTTATTTTTCATAATTCATAAAAAATTTATAGAAACATAAAACCCCTACATTCAATTCTTATATCTAAATGGACTCCTTTACTACCTGTTCATTCTGTGAAAATCTGCTCCCTTGGCCAGGCACCTGCAGTCGATACTCACAACACTGCAGCTTGCAAGATCAACATGAAATGGGCCCTCTGCAGTATTCTACTGCAAGACAAGCCTTGATAAGGCTGACTTGATAGCAAAAAGAAATAGCATTTCCAGGTACCATATTAGGACAGCAAGAAAAGAGAAACTCCTCCTATCAAAGCGGAATTCTTTAAGGATAACTGTATCACAAGAGTGGAATATACTTCTAATGTTTTAGTTTAGATTTTCCTTCTGCCAAGAAGACAAATGATTATCTCTTTCTTACTCCTTCTGTACCATTTTTCTATTTATTTCTTCTTTTGTCTGTATTTTTTTCATGAATATGATAACAGACATCAGGTAAAGAAGTCCTGTTACCCCTAACCCTCTCCCCAATGTCTATTTGTCCAATTGCAATATCCATGATTGACTCACTTCAGTAGTGAGTGAATTTATACCTACAGCAAATGTGTTTTCCTTCTTGTGGTCTTATAGAGCAACTGTTATCAAATGAGCACAGTGTCATCAACAAGACAGATAAGTACCTTCCATTTCCCAATTACATGTGAGTAAGCAGAAAGCAGAGGGCCAGCAGCCTGAGTGACAATCCTAAAGGACGATTTAGAGTCAGGTCACATTGCCAAGGGCTCTGGAGTCATTTGTAATGGGACTTACTACCAGGTAGCCATAAAGGTTTTTCATTTTCCATCAGATAGTGCAGACTAGATTGCAAAAGAAGTGATGCCTTTTACTGGTAAATTTCTACCTGACTGAGTCTAAAATAAATGTTGAATATAGTCAGCATTCAGATGGTTTTTTAAATCAAATCAGTAAAACTTTTCTTTTATCCAACTTTACAACTCAAATGATTTTCCCACCCTGCCCATTACCAATCTCCATGTATAAATAGATTTTAAAATTTTAGAACTCAGCTTCTTAGAATTGAGTGACTTCTTAAAGTATTGTAGAAGACCAATTTTTTTAAGGCACTCATTAGAACAAATTGACATCAAATACAGTCAGATCAAACTACATAAGATTTATAATCATTCATCTGGTTGATATATATGTGTGCATATATATATATATATATATATATATGAATGTTCATATATGTCCATATCCATACACACATATAATACATACATTATAAAGTATATACATATATAGTCTGTAGAAAGTATACATTCATTATATATACACACACATTTACATATCCTTCCCCATATACATAGTCACATTCCTCTTTCTTCACAACAAAAGCAAGCAACGACTATTCTAACACTTCACCATTCTACACGAAGTTTAAGTCCTTTGCTTGCTTCACTTCCCCAATCTTTGCACTGAGAGAGGGGTCCAATTCACTAACTTATCTTTATCCATCATGTGAACAGCGCATAACCACAGCATGCACTTGGTCTGCTTTATTCCTGGGACACTGTTTTATTCCACAGCATGCACTTGATATGTCTATTCCTGAGACACTATTTTCCTGTTATTATAAAAGGCCATTTTTCCTTCTTATGTGTTTTTCTTCCCAAGAGAGATTGCAGCTTCTCACAGAAGGTCAAGATGAACCAAATCATCAAATGTTTGCATGGCCACCCTTTTCACTATCTGTTAGAAAAGGAGTGGGCATGGCAGGTTGCAGATAGTCCACATTTCACATGATCACTGTATAAGTGGGATACATCCAGAAAGCACAAGTTGGCAGTAAGATAGCCCTGCACTAACACTCAGCATTCCAGAAAGCCATTGAGACTGTATCTCTGAAGGGGCTCTAGATGATAAGAAGTTCAAGGGAAACTGAAGTTGTGAATGTCCCTACTGGATAAACTATACCCGTACAGAGTCAGAGGAGGAGCTGGTTTTCTCAAGGAGTTCCCAAACTACTGTTTCAGAGTAACTTGAACTTGCTGACATTTATAATAATTGAGATAATTTTATTTGCTTCAGAAAATAAGAATAATTGGGGAATACAAAGCAATTTATGGCTTGCATAAAGTCTTTCCAATTTTATTCAACAATTTCATGTCCTAAATCTTACCTCAGATGCCAGATACATTTGCATTTCTGTTGCAAGCAATTATGGAGCTAAATCTTCAATTTAGAGGGAAATTTAGCAAAATTGGCTAAGAGCATAAGTTTTGAAGTAATATATGGATTTGAATACTAACTTTATAGTTTCTTAACTATGTGACTTTAATAGACTTTTTAAGCTTGCATGTAAAGACCATAGCTAAGTACAGGACATAACAAGTATTCAATAAAGGTAGCTCTTATAAAAATGTATCTGTTTTAAATACATCCTAGTTCAGATATAACTGCAACACTAAGAAAATGCAAGTAAGAACAGTGAACTTTTAAGGTGTAGTTAAAAATTATCTGATCTTAGGAGTAGAAACATCTTACCAAGACTCCTTTGTTTCATTCTATTAGTAGAAATAAAAAAGCTTTATAGTAATATAAAGGAAAATGCCTTTTTGTTGATTATCCTCATATTTTTCTTGTTCATCACTGCTTTTCTTATTCATCTGCGGAGTGACTACCTAGGCCAGAGACTAAGTTAAACACTACTCTATATTATCTACTTTAACCCTCACAAAACGCTAGTCAAGTAGGAACTTTTATTCATTCTACATAGGGAGACAATTTAAGTTTATGAAAGTTAACTAACTCAGAAACTCACAATTACTAAGAAAAAGATTTAATACCAAGTGTTTCTCACTCCAAAGACCAACTTTTAACTATATACTATACTTATTCTGTGTCATGTCCGTATGAACATGGAAAACCAGGAAGTAATTTAGTGAAAATAACTTCAGATTTTTTTTTCCTTTTTGCCAAAGAACGATGCCTCTACTCATCCTTTCTTCATTTCAAAGGGTTTTATTATCAATAATCCATGATTTTTTTAAACAGTGTTGTATGGAATACATTTATTATGAGAAAAAAAATACAAGGTCAAGCCGGGCTTTGTGGCAGGCACCTGTAGTCCCAGCAATGCAGGAGGCTGAGGCTAGAGAATAGCTTTAAGCCCAAGAGTTGGAGGTTGCTGTGAGCTGTGGTGCCATGGCACTCTACCGAGGGTGACATAATGAGACTCTGTCTCAAAAAATATATATATATACAAGATCAGTATGCCTTTGCCCACACAGTTCTCTTTCCTTTTTTTTTTAGCAAATAGACAATATAACTAGTCGGCCATCTATTCATAAGTGACAGTGTTCTAAAAGCTGAGATCTTGTGCTATCCTAAAGCTACAACAGCCCTACAAGCAAGCATCACTCAGGGAAGTCACTTGTTTTTATCTTTGTTTTCTCCTCATCTGGGTAAGTCACAGTGGGAAACAGAGGGTTGTCTAGTTTCATTATGTCAAGACAGATGAGACTGAAACCTCATGACTTGTTCTTGAGTTCCAAATTATCCTTAGTGGAGGAAGGGTAATGTGGCAGGGGAAAAATCGCTCCTGTTTGTGCCCAGTTTACACTGCAACATCAAGCATAAGGCAAACAATTTTAATTAGGTTCTCTGTCATTTGTATACCAGTAATTCTTTTTTATAGGTAACAGAAATGCTGTGCTGTCAGAATCAGGTAGCTTTCCTTTCTGTCAGAGACAGGCAATCTATACTAAAATATTATTGATTTACCCAACCAATTAATCCATTGATTTTTTCCCATCTAGAAAAACAACAGCAATAAAAACACCAAACACAGCTAATGAAAAAAGATGATAGAAGTTAAAAATAAGCTATGAATAAAAATCATTAATAAAAATATAACTACTGGTATTCACGTTTTCTCAGAGGCTTTTCTGCCACATTTTCCAACAGAACATTTCACACTATGTTGCAGAAGCATATCAAAATTCATAGAAATGATAAAAGGAACTTCTTAGTAAGACATAAGAAGAAATAAGAGCATGTTTATTTTGTGTACATTTGGCTCCTAGTTCAACAGTTTATGATTTTCTTTTCAAATTCAGTTGACATACTACTGCATCACAGGCTGCAAGATCTGAACTTCCCCCACTCATGAATGAAGAACACATTTGAAACTTGTGCAGGATTTCTGACCTAGAAAAGCAGAAGTAGAGCTATATGAGGAAATGAATACAGCTATAAAGCAGATTCAAATCTTTCTTGGAGGGAAAAGCAATGAACCAAAGGAGTTTGAAGATTCTAGAACTTAAACATTTATCCTGGACAACAGGGAGTGACAGGGTAGGTTCACCAAATGAATATATTGATTCAATCCTGTTGGCCAGTGATTATATTTATTTTACAAGACTGCTCAAGAAAAAATAGAGTAGATCAATAGTTATAAGAAGACTTCATTTATATTTCAGTCTCAGCTACACATGTAAATTATAAAATAAAGATAACATTAGAAGAGAAAAAAGATGTCTTTTATTTTAGGAAGCTAAAACATCTTAATGATTCTTAATTTCTGAATATCACATTAAGCAATGACAAAAAAAAGGTCATACCTGAGAGGGAAGGTGGTTGGAGGGTGGGGGTCTCAGTGTGTGACACACCTTTTGGGGGCAAAACACAATTATAAGAGAGACTTTACGTAATAAATGCAATCATTATAACTTGGTTTCTTGTACACTCAATGAATCCCCAACAATAAAATAATTTAAAAACAACAGCTCATGCCTCATCTAAAGAAATACAAAAGAATTGTCCAATAATAGAAATGCTATAGAGGATCTTAGAATATTAGTGACTAACTGGATTTGTAGGCAGATAGAGGAGTATAGAATGAATGACTCCCATACAGGTGAAACTTACCGAATGCAGAATATAAATGTCTTAACACAATAACTAAGAAAATGCCATGAAAACTATGTTAACCAGTTTGATGAAAATATTTCAGATTGCATATGAAACCAGCACATTTTACCCCATGATTGCACTAATGTACACAGCTATGATTTAATAATAAAGAAAAAAATTTTCAATTTGGGTAATTTAGTAGATGGCGAGAATATTCACTGAATTAGGTTACATAAGTAGAAACAGATTAGGGACCAAACATAATAATTTATTTTGGAATGTGGTTTTTCTGCCATCTGTCTGGCCAATGTGAAATGTGGAATATCTGTATGTACCAATCAAGAGCTCCAAAGAAAAAATGTGTTTAAGCCGTGAATTTGAAGTCATTAGCTCATGGGCAATATTTAAATCCTAAAAATAGATAAAATTGACCAGGAAGAGTAAATAGAGTGAAAAGGAAGCAGGCTAAGGACAAAACAACAACAACAACATCAAAACCGGGAGAACAGCAACATATAGGAAACTGGCATTCAAGAAACTAAGAGAAATGAGCCAAAGAAGCAGACAAAAGTAATCGTGAGTGGAACGGAAAGAGAACAAGAGACAGTAATATACCTCAGAAGTCAAAGAGGAAAAATGCTGCACATAATTCAGAAGGTGTCTTAGTCTGCTAGGGCTGTCATAACAAAATACCACAGACTTGGGGGCTTAAACAACAGAAATTTTTATTTTCTTGTAGTTTTGGACACTGGAAGTTCAAGACCCTGATGTCAGCAGATTCGGTTTCTCTTGAGGCTGCTCTCCTGTCTTTCAGATGGCCACCTTGTCACTGTCTTTTCCTCTGTGCGTGTACATTGCTGATATTTCGTTCTCTTCTTATGGAGACATCAGTTATAGTGGATAAAGGCCCCACTCTTGGGATTTTATTTAACCTTTATTTTACCTCTTTAAAGTCCCTATCTTTAACTATAGTCACACTTGGGGGTGATAACTCCCAGCATATGAATTTGGGGGAAGGAGTACAATTCGGTAACACCTTTTATTGACTGTTCACTGTTTATCAAATAAAATCCAAACTTCTGAGCATAAGGTCTCTTACAAAATAGCCCCTGGTGACATTCCATTCCCATCTCTCATCACTTTCCCTATATATCCCATATTTCATTCCTACTCCTTTTTAAAAAATCTCCCACAAATGTCACCTCTTTTCAAAAGACTTTACTTCTCCTTCCCAGAAAAAGAAATGCTTCATTAGCATTTTGTTCCTATGTCACAAACCACTTGTTAAATCCTCTAATTACCCCCACTGGAATGTGAGCCCATCTATGACAACCTATGTCTTATTTATCTTTTTGAAATTAGTCTTCTAGGATTGTTCCAGACCCATTCCAAGTGTTTATTAAATGTAAAGCAGTGAATAAATGAATAAAAATAATAAGTAAGCTAATAAGCTTCTAGACTTTCCATAATGAGTTATTTCTCTAATACACATATCAGCAAACAGACCAAACACACTTTCCAAATTTTCATATAACAACTGTGTTCAACTCTGCTAGATATTCACATTTTAACAAGTATCTATGGTCAAACACAAAGCAAATGAAAAAGAAACACTATAGTAGATATTTTATAAAAATTCAAAGATTATAAAGAAAAAAAAACTTGAACCTTAGTGAAATGTATACATTAAAAGAGAAGTACACCAAATTGCATACAGAAAAACAGGATGGGTCCTAATCATATTATTTTAGAACCCGCTTGTTATAATTTTAGTTTGTCTTGTTCTGTTATCTTAACAGAGCACTGAATTTGATGTGTTTTAGATTTAAAGAATTTGGATGGAGAATATAATTGGTCCCCTTCAGTTCTTCTGTGTAGAAGCCCAGTCACAGTTCATCACTATCCAGTTTAGCAGGAGCCAACTCTGACTCACTACTTTAAAACAGTTTTAGTTTCAAATCCGTATGCGATACTGCAGAAGTAACATTCATTTCCTTTTTAAGAAATGAATGACATTGACAATGTTTCCATATTGCTGAGAAAAGAACTAAAAGATTTAACAATAAAGAAGATAGCCAAGGTGGAGAGTTTTAAGAAACTTGTCTCCCTCAGCCTCCGAATTGAGACTCGGGGGACTCTATTTTTCTAGTTCCCAAATTACTACCTGTCAGTAAATGTTCTTGGAGAGACATTAATGCTGTCTGGACACAAGGGCACAGTTACTTTTCATACCAGCTGATTTCCAGTCCAGTCCATTAGCTATTATAATATTGCCTCAGAACAAGTGAGACAAGACTAAAACCATGAGTCATTTTCTCCAAAAACCCTCTCTGCTTCTTTGTTCACTTGAATGACAGAAAATGGGAGCTCAACCCACAAAATTTGTTAAAATATCTGTATATACTATTAAAGAACATTAGGACTTCTCCACCGTCATTTTTAGCACAGGTTTTGTTCAAGTCAATCTAAACTCCAAGTAAAATGCTACATATCAGTTTCTTGTTTTTCCCAAAGCTGTCCAAATTTGTCAATAGTGATTCTCGGCGCCAGACTCATATACCAGAGGTGGCGGGTTCAAACCTGGCTCCAACCAAAAACTGCAAAAAACAGACAAACAAACAAACAAAAAAGTGATTCTCCTCACAGCTGCCATGCTTTAAAAAGATGAATCAGACCATTCACTCTCCCATTCACAATACTGGCACCATATTGAACTCACACTCCACGTGTCTTGAAGGCACTACATGCTTCCCTTTTCTGTCTGTCTCTCCTGCTACTGTTCACACCAGCTTTTGCCTACTTTACTTACTCTGCTCCAGGCTTAAGGCAGCATTTTTTGTAAGAGGCTACGCTTATTCTTACAGGGCTTTTGCATTTGTTTCCCTGATGCCTAGGACATTTTATATCTCAAACTTTTACAATGCTCTTTCAGGATTGGCCAACCTGTGGACTGTGGGTTTCATTGGGATTGTAGGAAGACTTTTTTGCTTATCTGTAGTGTTGGATATCACAAGAATTATACAGAGTCTTTTTTGTTTCTTTGTTTGTTTGTTTTTACTCATCATCTTTTGTCAATGCTTGTATATTTAATGTGTGGCACAAGACAACTCTTCTTCCTATATGGCACAGAGAAGCCAAAAGGATGGACACCTTGGATCCAAGTCTTTGGTGAAACATCGTTTTTCCAAATTACCCTTTGGAACACATACATACCACGCAGACATACACACCTGTCAATCTCCACCACCTTTCTCTGTTTTTATCTTCTTGGGATTACTCACAATATACAACTGTATTTCATATTACATATTTAAGTATTTGTTTTTTAAATGTTTAGATCTTTTATTTTAATTATCATGGTTACATAAGAGTTACACATGCTATATTTATGGGGTACATGTGATGTGTGATGGTCAAATCAGCATAATCAAAGCATTTACCACCTCAAGCATTTATAATTTCCCTTTGTTAGGACCATTCCAATTTCCCTCTGTTATATAATTTAAAAGTTTCAATAAATTATTAACTATAATCATCCTATTATGCTACTGAATACTATATCTCGTTCACTCTAACTGTATTTATTATAGCCATTGACCATCTATTTTTATCTCCCTCTCTCTACTATCCTTCCTAGTCTCTAGTAACCATCAATCTATTCTCTATTTTCATGAGTTCAATGTTTTTAGCTTCTACATATGAGTAAGACATGCAATATTTGTCTTTCACTCCTTGTTTGTTTCACTTACACCATGTTTTATGGTTCCTTGCATATTGTGACAAATGATAGGAATTCATCTTCATTACTTGAATAATATTCCATTGTATAAATGCATCACATTTCTTTATCTATTCATCCATATCCTAATTTTTTTTTTGTTTTTTTTTTTTGTTTTTTTTTTTTTTGCAGTTTTTGACCAGGGCCAGGTTTGAACCCACCACCTCCAGCATATGGAGCTGGCGCCCTACTTCTTTGAGCCACAGGCACTGCCCTCATCCATGTCCTTTGATGGACACAGGTTGATTCCATATCTTGGCTTTTGTGAATAGTGCTACGATAATCATGGGAATGCATATATCTCTGTGATATGCTGATTTCCTTTCTTTTGGATGAATATCCAGCAGGGATGGCTGCATAACATGGTACTTCTATTTTTAGTTTTTTACTAGCTTTTTAAAATCTGTGTCCTATTTTGGAAAGTAGAGTCTAGGAGGGCAAGGCCTAGACCAGTGCCTAATCCTCATTCAATAAATAGTGCTGGCAAAATTGGACAGGCATGTGTAGAAGACTGAAACAGGATCCGCACCTTTCACCACTCACAAAAATTAATTCACAATGGATAGCAGACTTAAACCTAAGGCGTGAACTATAAGAATCATGGAAGAAAATGTTGGAAAAACTCTTATGGACATTGGCTTAGGCCAAGAATTTATGCAGAAAACCCCAAAAGCAATCACAACCATAGCAAAAATTAACAAATGAGACCTGATTAAATTCAAAAAGTTTCTGCAGAGCCAGGGAAACAATCAATAGACTGAATCAACAAACTACAGAATAAGAGAAAATATTTGTATGCTATATATTTGATAAAAGGGTTGTAACCAGAATATATAAAAAGCTCAAATAATTCTGTAAGAAGGAATAAAAAATAAATAAAGAAGTAGACAAAAGACTCGAGCAGAAAATTTTCCAAAAAAGATAGACTACTGGCCAATAAACATGTTAAAAAAAACATGTTCAGTATCTCTAATTGTCAGGGAAATGCAAATACAAACCACAATAAGGTATCACCTAATCCTAGTGAAAATGGCTTTTATTAAAAAGTCATGAAATAACAGATGATGGCATGAATGTGGTGAGAAAGGAACACTTATACACTGTAGGTAAGACTGCAAACTAGTACAACTTCCATTGAAATTTATATGGAGATACCCAAAGAACTAAAAGTAGACTGACCATTTGATTCAGCAATCCCACTATTGGGTATTTACACAAAAGAAAAAAAGCCATTTTATCAAAAAGACACATGTACTTGCATGTTTACTGCAGCACAATTCACAATTGCCAATATGTGGAATCAACCTAAGTGTTCGTCAATACATGAGTGGATTAATAAAATGTGGAATGTGTATACCATGGAGTACTACTCAGTCATTAATAATAATGGTGAACTATACCTTTTGTAAAAACCAGGAAGGAACTGGAGACCATTCTTCTACATGAAGTACCACAGGAATGGGAAAAAAACACCATATGCACTCACCATTAAATTGAAGCTACTCAGTCAATACCCACGTGAACATATGCTAGTAAAACTCAACAGGAGGCTAGTGGGGGGAGGGGGAAGAAGGGAAAAGGTAACTTCCCACCTAATGAGTATAATGCACACTATTCCAATGACAGGCTCAAACTGTACAAAGCTATTCATGCAACCAAAACATTTGTACCCCATAATATTCTGAAATTTAAAACAAGAATTATTTGTGCTTCAAGAGAAAGAAATCACAGAAGTTTGTCTAGAAGTCATACACCTTCAAAATAAACATCAGAGATGTATACAATGTGTTATAAAGTTTGACATTTTCCAATGTAGAGGGCAGAAAACATTAATAAACAGAAAAAATTAAGCATCCTCTTCAGCAAACTAGAAAGCAGAGAGCAAATTAAACCTAGAATGAGCAAAAGACAGTAAATAATGAAAAACTAGAACACAAATCAATGAGATTGAAAACAGTAAAACAATGGAGAAAACCAATCAAACCAAAAGCTGGTTCTTTGAAAAAAATCAATAAAATGATAAACCTCTAGGTAAGCAAAACAAGAAAAAGAAAGGCACTAATTACCAATATCATCAATAAAAGATAAAAATCATCTTTACCAACCCTTGGACATCAAAAGGCTAACAAAGAAATATTATAAACAGCTCTACATCCACAATTTTGATAATTTAGATGAAATCTACAAATTCTTTAAAAATACAAACTATTAAAACATACTCAAGGAGAAATAGATAGAAATAAATTCCAATATCTGGTAAAGAAAATGAATTAGTATTTTTAAATCTCACAAACACCAGGCCCAGAGATAAAGAAATTATAAGGAACCAATATCTCTCATGAAAATCCACACAAAAAATACTTAACAATATGTTAGCAAATAGAATTCATCAATATATGAAAAGGAGAATGCACCATAACCAGGAATGCAAAGCTGATTCAATTTTCATTAATCAAACAATGTAATTTATCACAGTACAGACTGAACAAAAACAATGATCAGATCATTAACTGAAGAAAATCATTTGAAAAAATTAATCACCTAATTAGTATCCAAACTTTAAAAATTTAGGAATATAAGAAAACTTCCCTCACCTAATAAAGATATATACTTAGATATGCGTAATATATGCCTTTATACATAAATAGCATGCTGAATGGCAAGAAACTGTATATTTTCCACATCATTGTGGGAATAGGCAAGAATGTTCTCTTTCTTCATTCCTATTCAACATTGTACTAGAGGTCCAGCTAGACAAGGAAAAAAGAGAACTAAACAAAATTAAAAAAAAAAAAAAGAAAGAAGACTATCTTTATTCAAAGATAACATGATTCACTGTGTAGGTAACCCTAAAAGTTCACAAAAGCTCCAAGAGAAATTAATAGATATAGGAAGATCACTAGATATAAACTCAACAACCAAAAGTCAATTGCTTTCCTATATACCAGAAAAGAAAAAGTAGAATTTTAAATTTTAAAATACCATTTCAAATATCAATAAAAACATGAAATCCTTAGACAAAAATGTAATCCTGCACACCCAGCCCCAAATAATTCAACACTGTAAAAATGTTAATTCTTCGCAAATTGATACGCAGATTTAATATAACCACAAATTATTTGCAAGCTTATTTGAAGATACTGACAAACTGATTTTAACATGTGTATGCTAGAAAAGCAAGCAGAAATACTGAAAAAAAGAACAGAGTTGGAAGACTCATACTACACAATCTTAAGATCTACTATAATACTATAGGAATCAAGACACCATAATATTGGAGGAAAAATAGACACATAAATCAATGGAACACAATGGAGAGCCCAGAAATACACTCACACAGATAAAGTCAAATGATACATCACAAAGTCAAAAAGGCAATACAATAGAAGAAGTCATTTCAGCAAATAGTGCTGGAATAATTGAATGTCCAAAGAAAGAAAGAAAGAAAAAGAAATAAACAAAGGCAGGAAGGGAGGAAGGGAGGAAGGAAGGAAGGAAGGAAGGAAGGAAGGAAGGAAGGAAGGAAGGAAGGAAGGAAGGAAAAAAGGAAGGAAGGAAAGAAGGAAGGAAGGGATGGGAGGAGGGAAGAAGGAAGGGAAGAAGCCAGAGAAGGAAGGAGGAAAGAAGGAAACAAGGGGCAGAAAGTGGAAGGGAAAAAGAGAAAGGGAGAAAGAAAAATAAAAACAACAAAGAAACTAGAAAAAACACCTCACATCTAGCAGAAATATTAACTTAAAATGTACCATACACCTAAATACAAAATTCAAAATTATAAAATTTCTAGAAAATGACATAAGAGGAAATCTAGGGTTGGTGATGAATTTTTACATACAATTCAACAATGAAAGCCCAGTCCATTTAACAAAAAAAATTACAAGTTGAAATTTGTTTTAAATGCTCTTCAAAGAAAACCATTAAGGGAATAAAAAGAAAAGTCACAGACTATAAAAAGTATTTAAGAATTACAAATCAAGCCGGGTGCAGTGGCTCATGCCTGTAATCCTAGCACACTGGGAGGCCGTGGTGGGTGGTTGCCTGAGCTCACTGGTTTGAGACCAGCCTGAGCAAGAGCGAGACTCCATCTCTAAAAATAGCTGGGTGTTGTGGTAGGCACCTGAAGTAGCAGCTACTTGGGAGGTTGAGGCAAGAGACTCACTTGAGCCCAAGAGTTTAAAGTTGCTGTGAGCTATGACACCACAGCACTCTACTAAGGGTGACATACTGAGACTCGTCACACACACACACACACACACACACACACACACACACACAAAGAATCACGAGCAGATAAAGGACATACATCTAAAATATGCAAAAGAATAATAAAACCCTATTAAAACTTCACAATAAGTAAAAAAACCCAATTTAAAAATGGGCAAAGGAGCTGAACAAATAACTTACTAAAGAAGGTCGGTATATGACAAATAGCATATGAAAACATCTTCAGTATCATTTGTCATTAGGAAAATAGAAATTGAACAATAATAACATTCTACTGTATAACCACTGGCATTTTTAAAATCCAAAAACTGACAGCATTAATTACTAATGAATATGGGATGAGGAGCAACAGGAACTCTCATTCATTGCTGGGGAGAATGCAAAATGGTAGATTTTATTTTATTTTTTTTATTTTATTTTATTTTATTTTATTTTATTTTATTTTATTTTATTTTTCATTTATTTTATTGTATTTTTAAAATTTTTATTTTTTATTAAATCATAGCTGTGTACATTATGCAACCATAGGGCACAATGTGCGGGCTTCATATACAATCTGAAATATTATCATCCAACTGTTCGACATAATCTTCATGGGATTTTCTTGCTTATTGTGTGAAAACATTTGTGTTCTGCATTTAGTAGGTTTCACCTGTCCCTTCTAATATGCACCATAAATGTGATCCCACCATTTACCCTCTCTCCACCCACCCTCCTCCTCCCCTTCCATACCTTACCCTTTTCCCGGCTTCTTGTGCTATAATTGGGTTATATCCATCATATGAAAGCTATAAATTAGCTTCATAGTAGAGAGGTATAAATTGGATACTTTTTCTTCCATTCTTGAGATACTTTGCTAAGAAGAATGTGTTCCAGTTACATCCATGTAAATATGAAAGAGGTAAAGTCACCATCTTTCTTTAAGACTGCAAAATATTCCATGGTATACATGTACCACAATTTATTAATACATTCATGGATCAATGGGCACTTGGGCTTCTTCCATGACTTAGCAATTATGAATTGGGCTGCAATAAACAATCTGGTACAGATATCTTTGTTATAATGTGATTTTTGGTCTTCTGGGTATATACTAAGTAAAGGAATTATAGGATCAAATGGCAGGTCTATTTTTAGATCTCTGAGTATTCTCAAACGTCTTTCCAAAAGGAACGTATTAGTTTGCATTCCCACCAGCAATGTAGAAGTGTTCCCTTTTCTCCACTTCCATGCCAACATCACTGGTTTTGGGATTTTGTTATGTGGGCTAATCTTACTGGAGTTAGATGATATCTTAAGGTAGTTTTGATTTGCATTTCTTGGATGATTAAGGATAGTGAGCATTTTTTCACGTGTCTGACGGCCATGCACCTGTCTTCTTTAGAGAAGTTTCCCTTCAGATCCTTTGCCCACCCTGAGATGGGATCACTTGATCTTTTCTTGCTAATATGTTTGAGTTCTCTGTGGATTCTGGTTATTAAACCTTTATCGGAGGCATAACCTGCAAATATTTTCCCCCATTCTGAGGGCTGTCTGCTTGCTATACTTACTGTGTTCTTGGCCGTGCAGAAGTTTTTAGTTTCATCAGGTCCCAGTAGTGTATTTTTGACACTGCTTCAATTGCATAGGGGGTCCTCCTCATAAAGTATTCACACAGGCCAATTCTTTCAAGAGTTTTCCCTGCACTTTCTTCTAGTATTTTTATAGTTTCATGTCTTAAGTTTAAATCTTTAATCCAGTGTGAGTTTATCTTCGTTAGCGGTGAAAGGTGTGGGTTCGATTTCAGTCTTCTACAGGTGTCCAGCCAGGTCTCCCAGCACCATTTGTTAAAAAGGGAGTCTTTTCCCCACTGAAAGTTTTTAATTGGCTTGTCGAAGATCAAATAGCGGTATGTAGCTGGGTTCATCTCTTGGTTCTCTGTTCTGTTCCAAACATCTACCTCTCTGTTTTTGTGCCAGTACCATGCTGTTTTGATCACTATTGATTTGTAGAACAGTCTCAGTTCTGGTAGCATGATTCCTCCTGCTTTGTTTTTATTTCTAAGTAATATCTTGGCTATTCAAGGTTTTCTCTGATTCCATATAAAATGAAGTATTATTTTTTTGAGATCTTTAAAATATGACAATGGAGCTTTAATAGGAATTGCATTAAAATTGTATATTGCTTTGGGTAGTATGGACATTTTAACAATGTTGATTCTTCCCAACCATGAGCATGGAATGTTTTTCCATTTGTTGACATGTTCAGCAATTTCTTTTCTTAGAATTTCATAGTTCTCTTTATAGAGATCTTTCACATCTTTTGTTAGGTAGACTCCCAAGTATTTCATCTTCTTTGGCACTTCTGTAAAAGGAATAGAGTCCTTGACTGTTGTTTTTGGCTTGGTTGTTGTTGGTGTATATAAAGGCTACTCATTTATGAGTGTTGATTTTGTAGCCCGA
>CAUYRH010000851.1:0-11556 GCA_963574655.1 Perodicticus potto
ACATCTTCAGTTATCAGCTTCAATTTTCTAAATGCAACTTCATCATTCTGCAGATCAGCAAGACTCACTTCAAACACACGACCTTTGAGGCCATCAGATGCAATTTTGGTTCCTTGAGTCCTGGTGACTAGTGTTTTCCCACTATTTCTTATATTGAACATAGCAGGTGCCTTTGCATCATACCAATCTTTCTTAGAAAATGGATCTTTCTTTTTGGCTCCCTTTTTGCCGCCTTTCGTAAAGCACCTGTTCTTGTCAACTGTCATGGTGGTGCTCAGCGAGCCAAAAGCTTTGTCACAGTTTTTTAAACAGCAGTTTTTCCAGGCTTGGAGCCCTTAGCACAGTGGTTACAGTGCCAGCCACATGCACCAAAGCTGGCGCATTCGAACCCAGACCAGGCCAGCTAAACAATGACAACTGCAAGGAAAAATAGCCAGGCATTGTGGTGGGTGCCTGTAGTCCCAACTACTTGAGAGGCTGAGGCAAGAGAATCGCTTAAGCCCAAGAGTTTGAGGTTGCTGTGAGCTGTGACGCCACGGCACTCTACTGAGGGTGACATAGTAAGACTGTTTCAAAAAAAAAAAATGTTTTTTTTCCAGTGAATTTTTACATTGGGTGGGAGAAACTGGGGCCTCTGAAGCTCCCAAGGCACTTCTAGGGAACTGCAGGACTCTGCCCAGCAGTTTGGCTCTCTTGTCTGGGGTCCTTGGAACTGTGTGAGGTGAGGTGCTGAGTGTAGTCAGACCTGGGGACCGTCTGGGGAGCCAGGAGGAATCAGGTAGGGAAGGTCCCTGGGAAGGGAGGCTGGAGGAGGTCAGGTGACTGGGAATACTAATGAAACATGAAAAAAGTCTGTGGCTTCTGCTTTCTCTTCCCATTTGTCCCTCCTGCGTGCCCGCTGCCCACCCTGCCATGCCAGCTTCCCTAGTCGCTTCGTGATAGGCCGCTCCCGTGGAGAGGCGGTGGCCGAGCGGCGGAGGGAAGAGTTAAACGGTTACATCTGGCACTTGATCCACGCAGCCCCTGATGTGGCCGAGGTGGGTGGGCTCTTCTCTGCTCCTGGCTGTCCTGGCTGCTGGTGGGGGCGGTGTGGGAGGCAGGGACAGAGGGCCCTGGAGCCTCCAGGAGTCAAGAAGGGGACTTAGCTCCCTGCTCTGCTGACATAGGCGCTAGTGCTCTGGTCTGTGGAGGACAAGCAGAGGATGGGTCCATAGTGGCTTGCCCTCAGTGGGTGAGGCACACAAACACAATCAAACAGAAATGTGAATGTAGCAGGGCTCACGGAGAGACATTTACCAGGTAGTTGTGACCTCAGAGTGATTAGAGTGACCAGAACCTAAAGAGGGGAGGGATTTCTGCTTGAGGAAAAGTAGTTTTTTTCTGAGCAGGTTGAATGTGGGTACCCACATAGATTTTTTAAAACGAATTATGTTGACTCGGCGCTTGTAGCCCAGTGATTACGGTGCCAGCCACATACACTTAGGGTGGTAGGTTCGAGCCCAGCCTAGGTCAGCTAAACAACAAGGACAACTGTAACAAAAAAATAGCCAGGCACTGTTGTGGGCGCCTGTAGTCCCAGCTACTTGGGAGGCTGAGGCAGGAGAATCGCTTAAGCCCAAGAGTTTGAGGTTGCTTTGAGCTATAATGCCACAGAACTCTACTGAGGGCGACATAGTGAGACTTTGTCACAAAAAATAAAATTATGTTATAATGGCCGTCATACACGTGACTATGACTATTATAGATCACCTGACTCCTTTTTCCATGTTCCCTTCCTATTTGTTCATATATAAGCAAGACTTTTGTGGTTTTTACAGTGGTCATAGTTTAAATACAATTCTATCTTCTGAATGTTTCCCCTTAACATTGGTAGGAAGCATGTGTCATAACTTTAAATAACTGTGCCAAATTAGTACACTGACTTGCAATGCCACAATCTCCTTAACCACTTGCTTTTTGAAGGGTATTTAGAGTATTTTTTCCACTATTAATGCTCAAGTGGATATTTCCACACATTTTTTTTTTTGTCTTTTGTTTTCTTTCCCCCTATTTAGTTAGGAAACATTTTCAAGAGTGGGACTCAATCTCTTTGTCCAAGGCTGGCTCATGCATTTCTCAGTGTTTGAGTAGAGTGAGTGTGTGTGTGTGTTATTGATGGGAAGACGGTGGTGCATACTGATGTGACCTAGTTTTGTTTTTTCTTTTTAAAAAACCTTTTAGTATAACAACTTTTCAACAGACAGAAAAGTAGAAAAACAGTCTTATTAGTGCCCTAAATAGTTAATGTTTCATCTATTAACAGTTTATCTATTTTTTATGAAGTATTTTAAAGTAAATTATAGGTATTATGATTTTGTACCTCTAAATGCTCACTGTGTATCTCAAAAAATATAGACATAATTCTTTTGTAACTTAAGTTTGTTATTCTATCATGCAGTACATGACCAAATTCAGAATTGCCCTATCATCCCACATACGGTTTTTTGGAGCTGTGATCCACATAAGAACTGCATATTACATTTGGTTGTTTTATTTCATAAATCTCTTTCCTTTTTTTATTGGACCATTGTTGCACTGAAGAATGGCCCTGTTTTCTGATTCCATTCCAGTGTGATTTGGTGTACACCTTCTTCTACCCTCTGCCTCGGGATGAGAAAGCTATAGGCATCAGCCCAGCTCCTAAATCTTTAGGTACAGTACATTCCTACAAACCCCTCTGAATTTACCCCAAGGCTAATTTTCCCTATTTCATTTCTTTCCTTAACTTGTCTCCTGTTCTTTTCTTACTGTCTAGGGACTCTGGTTTCCCACTCAGGCTGTGGAGTCTGTGGCTCCTTGCTAGGCTTTCCCACAGGGTGGGTGTTCAGGTGGTGATTTCCCTCTTAGATTATATAGACCTATCCCAACCCAGTTCTAAATCATGTTCCAAACTCCTCTTGTATAGATCCCCCGAATATCAGGAACCTGATGTGGAGAGACTGGGGTAAGGGGGTTCAAAAAGAAAATAGAAACAGATGCCTGACACCAGATAGGGGCATGGCTGACCTCTTGACCTTTCTTGGTTTCCTTTGTCCCTACAGACAGCACATGGGCCCGGCCCATGGGAAAGGTAGGAGGAGAGGTGAAGCTGTCCATCTCCTACAAAAACAATAAACTCTTCATCATGGTGATGCACATTCGGGGCTTGGTAAGTACATGCATGCACCATCCTCATTTGGTTTTTTATCTTGCCTGTGCTACGTTTTGATTGGTCAGGTCTTCTCCACCCCATGTCATGAGAGTAACCACAGAGATTTACTTAGCATCTCCATGGGCCTCTACCATGCCAAGCCTATGGTATGACCAGGCAATTCAAGGTACAGCTTCTTCCTGGCTATGGTTTTTGGCAAGTGACCTAATTACTCTGAGCCTCATTCAAACAAAGATAATGTTCTTTGATAATGTATCTACCCACAGGGTTGTCGTGGAGATTAAATGCATGTAGATCACTTATGCATAACACCATGCCTGGTATTTTTATTATTATGGAGTTGTTATAAGGGAGAGGCCCAAGGAGCTTATTACGTAGATTTAATGATACAGCAGCCACATGACAACCTTTGAGCATGATCAAGGAGTATATAATTATTGAATTTTTGGTATAGATTCTAAGAACTTTGTGAACAGAAGGGGAAGGCACTTTTATTGAATACTTGCAGTGTGCTACACCCTGTGTTAGGCCTTCAGTGTAGGCAGTGGGACATAGCAAGAGGGGCATGAGCGTTAAAGTCAGACAGACTTAGATTTCACTCTCTCACCAAAATTCATTCATTCATTCATTCAACAAATATTGATCAAGTTCTTACCTTATGCCAGGTACTAATACATTAGTTATGGATACATACAGGAGAAAACAAATCTCTGTCCTTACATTCTTTTTTTGTTGAAGAGCTTACATTCTTTTTTTGTTGTTATTGAGACAGAGTCTCTGTCATCTGGGCTGGAGTGTAGTGATGTCGTCATAACTCATGGCAACCTCAAACACCTGGGCTCAGGGGATCCTCCTGCCTCAGCCTTCCAAGTAGCTGGAGGTGCCTGCTACAATGCCTGGCTAATTTTTTCTATTTTTAGTGGAGACAGGGTCTTGTTCTTGCTCAGGCTGGTCTCAAACTCCTAAGGTTGCCCTTAGGAGTGCTGGGGTTACAGGCCTAAGTCACTGTGCCCAGGCAGGGAGCTTACATTATAGTTGGAAAAGGCAGACAGAAAAATAGATAAAATATATGGCATGTAAGATGGTGGTAAGAATATGGCAAAAAATAAAGCAGAGGAGGGGAGTGGCTATTTGCATAGAGTGGTCAGGGAAGGCCTCTTTGATGAGGGTATCTTAGCAAAAGGGAAGGAGTTGGAGGAGGGGCATATATGTGCACCTGAAGGAGGACTGTTCTGGGTAGAGGGAGCAGTTAGACCCCAAAGTGAGGAGCTGGGAGCCTGCCTGGGCTATGCCAGAAACTACAAGGAGCCAGTGGCTGAAGCCAGTAGAGCAGAATCAAGAGGAGCAGGTGATGAAGTTGGAGACGGCATGATTGACCAGAGCCTGGACTCACAATAAGGATTCTGGCTGTTTCTCTGAATGAGATGGGTTTTGAGCATAGGTGTGACATGATCTGACTTAAATTGGTTTTTTGGTTTTTGTATTATTTTTAGACAGAGTTTCACTCTGTTGCCTTGGGTCGAGTGCCATGGCGTCATAGCTTATAACAACCTCAAACTCTTGGGCTTGAGCAATCTTCTTTCCTCAACCTCCCAAGTAGCTGGGACTACTGGTACCCACCACAGTGCCAGGCTAGTTTTTCTATTTTTAGTAGAGAGGGGTCTCACTCTTGCTCAGGTTGGTCTCAAACTCCTGAGCTCAAGCAATCCACTCTCTTTAGTCTCCTCAAACTCCTGAGCTCAAGCAATCCACTCTCTTTAGTCTCCCAGAGTGCTAATATTGCAGGTGTGAGTCACCTTGCCCACTCAGCTCTGACTTAGTTTTTAAAAAAATCAGACTGAGGCCTGGTGCCTGTAGCTCAGTGGTTAGGGCGCCAGCCACATACACCATGACTGACAGGTTAGAATCCAGCCTGGGCTTGCTAAACAACAATGACAACTACAACGACAACAACAACAACAAAATAGCCGGGCATTGTGGTGGGCGCCTGTAGTCCCAGCTACTTAGGAGGCTGAGGCAAGAGAATTGCTTAAGCCCAAGAGTTTGAGGCTGCCATGAGCTGTGATGCCATGGCACTATACAGAGGGTGACATAGTGAGACTCTGTCTCAAAAAAAAAAGATCAGACTGGATGAATCCGTAGTTGGCCGACCATGGGCAAGCAGCTTAATCTCTCTGACTCTTAGGGGTTAAGTAGACAGTATGACAAAATAGGCACAGGTAGGAGGCATGGTGAGGGGACGCCTGGGGACACAATAGTTTAGTCAAAATAGACTACATTATGGGATGTCTTAAGCATTGGAGTATGGACTTGGTATAACAGGCAATCCAATTGATGTTTTAGAGGACACCTATCATTATTCTAGTGGATAATCCTATCAGAATGGAGTAGGCTGAGAGGCAGACAGATAAATTTGGTGTGCCCTACAAGAAGCCAGGTGTGGGAGATGAGAGTGTGGATCAGGATGTGGTCACAGGAATGGTGATAAAAAGACAGATAGAAGAATCTTTGTCTGTTTTCGGTTTTATTCCCTTGTAGCAACTGCTGCAGGATGGAAATGACCCTGATCCCTACGTGAAGATTTACCTCCTTCCTGACCCTCAGAAAACCACTAAAAGGAAAACCAAAGTGGCCCGGAAAACCTGCAATCCTACTTACAATGAGATGGTGTGTGGGGCAATGGTGGGGTAGAGCAAGGGTTAGCTATATGTTTTTGCTTATGAAGTTGTGCTGAAACATGGCCACTCTTACTGATGTAGGTATTGTCTGTGGCTGCTTTTATGTTGCAGTGGCTGAGTTGAGTAGTTGTGACATACAGAGACTATTCAGCTTATAAAGCCTAAAAATATTTACTATTTCTCTTTACATAAAAAAATTTGCCAGTTCTTAGGGTTGGGAATCCACACGTGGGGCCTGGGCCCTGTCCTGTGGGAAGAAGGGGCCTATTGGTCCTTTACTGAAAATGAGTAGTGGCTCCAATCAAAAGCCCCACCCGCTTAAACTCTGAGCAAAGAAAAAAGTTCACTAAAGCTTCCCTTGGATTCTATTTACCCTCTATATCCCTTGGACTGTGTAGGGATGGAGAGAGGAAATGGTGTGGGTGGATCAGACCACCACAGACTTTAGCATCTCTCTCTGTCATGTTCCGTCTGGCTTCTTCCTGTCCCCCTCTCACCACTCTCTTTTTCTGATCTCTACATTGGCAGCTGGTGTATGATGGGATCCCCAAGGGGGACCTGCAGCAGCGGGAGCTCCAGCTTAGTGTGCTGAGTGAGCAAGGATTCTGGGAGAATGTCCTCCTCGGTGAGGTGCATATCCGCCTGCGAGAGCTGGACCTGGCCCAGGAGAAGACTGGCTGGTTCGCTCTGGGATCTCGAAGTCATGGGACCTTGTGAGCCCAGCAGAGCCACTGCCAAGAACCCCAAGCTGGTGGTGGGATCTGGGGGCGGGGGGCACCCTTCCTTTCCTTGTGAAAGGGCAGGGCCCTCAGCAGGCCTCCCCTCCTTGGTCTAGATGGATCTGGCCTCCACCACAGGAGGCAGGAAGAGTGAGATGCTCTCTGCCGTCTCTTCCTCTGCAGACTAAACTCGGGGTGGTTGTGATCAGCAGCCCCTTGGAGGCTGTGAGGTTGCAGCAAAGTTTTAAGTTTACCTTGTGTCAAGGGAGCAATGCCTGGTTTGGGGTGTGTGTGGGGCTGTATGAAGTAGCATTACAGGGGAGGGTGGGTGGATATCTTCATTTTTATTTTTAAAAAATGAAATAGTAATGTTGTCCTAACTGGGACAGGAAGCCTCGAGAGAAGGGACATTCCCAGAAGGCAAGAGAGGAAGCCTGTTTGGACTTTTTGTATGATTAAGGTTCTTATTGGACTTTTCCCTAGGTTTATTTTGTTTGTTTTCTAGCTATAGGAATTTTGGGGGGAGGGGCCCAGTGAGTCCTTAGTCAGAGTCCTCACTCCCTAAATGCAGGTTGGGAGGGGGCTGCCCATGCTGGACTGAGGCCTATGCTGCTGGGCCTTTTTGAGTTTGCCTCCAAAGGAGAGCGACGTGATACCTACATAAGTAAGGAAGGGCCTTCCGTATTGAGGTTCTGCCAAGGACCTGTATTCAGGGACCCATGCTTTTTAGGGGGATGTTTGCCTCTTGTCTTCCCCTACTTCATTAGGACTTGCCCTGAATACGCTTTCTACCCTTTACCCCTGCATTCTCTGCATCCTTCTGCGGGTCATCTGGTCTCATTGAATACGCTGGGGGTGCTCCCCCATAGGCCTCTCCCTTCATTTTTGTCTGGTGGGAAATGCTGCCTCGATCCTTAGGTTTAGTTTCACCCAGGGCCAGGGTGAAGGGGGCCCCCTAGGCTGCAGAAGCCAGTGCAGTCTCCCAATAGGTAGTTTCTGGAAAGCATTCCCCACCAACCCCCACTTCTTTCTCTTATGCTGCTTCTCCCCCAAACTCCATTTCTGTCATACATTTTTATATGACTTTCCCTCATTCTGTGGGGCCATAAACCTATCTAGTCTGGAGCCAAAGGGGTGCCCTATCTGAAGGAAGAGGGCATGGGGTGGGGAAATCCATCCATCAAAACTGTTGTCTTTGGTGGCTCATGCCTGTAATGCTAGCACTCTGGGAGGCTGAGGTGGGTGGATTGCCTGAGTGAGCTCACAAGTTTGAGACCAGACTGAGCCAGAGCGAGACCTCGTCTCTAAAAATAGCCAGGTGTTGTGGTGGGCGCCTATAGTCCCAGCTACTTGGGAGGCTAAGGCAAGAGAATTGCTTGAGCCCAAAAGTTTGAGGTTGCTGTGAGCTATGATGCCACTGCTCTCTACCGAGGGTGACAAAGTAAGACTGTCTCCCAAAAAAAAAAAAAAAAAAAAAAACTGTTGGTTTTTTTCCAGTGATTTTCTTAGGTCAGGAGGAAGCCATATGAGAGTGGGAACTATTCCCCTGGAGCTGAGCTCAGGAGCAGAAAAGGAGAGACTAAGTCTCCTATCTCTTAATGTTCTTTATTCTCTATCGGGTGGATTTTAAATTTGCTCTTTTGTGTTTCACTCTAAAGGGTTGTTTTTCTTGAAAAAAAAGAGGGAAGGTCTTTGAATTTGATATTACCTTTTTTTTAAAAACAGAGTCTTGCTCTGTTGCCCTTGCTAGAATGTCGTGGCCTCAGCCTAGCTCATAGAAACTTCAAACTCCTGGGCTCACTCAATCCTACTGCCTCAGCCTCTCTAGTAGCTGGGACTGCAGCTTATTAGCTACAATACCCAGGTAATTTTCTATTTTTAGTAGACATGGGGGGAGGGTCTCCATCTCACTCAGGCTAGTCTCGAACTCCTGACCTCAAGCAATCTTCCCACTTCAGCCTCCCAAAGTGTTAGGATTATAGGTGTGAGCCACCTGTCCAGCCAGATAATTAACTTTTTAAACCAGAATTGGCTGGATGTGTCCCATGACTGGGGAAAAGAGTAAAATGAGGACATTCAGTAAACTGTCCCTTACCAACTCCTTCCCCAATTCCAAGGATCAGAAATGCCCCCTTTTGCTAACTCATTCCATAACTGGAGAAAGAAGCTTCATTGATTGAAGCCACAGGGCATCCAGTAAGTTTAAAGTTTTCCTTTAAATTAAAAATGCTGGGTGGCGCCTGTGACTCAGTGGGTAGGGCGCTAGCCCCCTATGCCGAGGATGGAGGGTTCGAACCTGGCCCCGGCCAAACTGCAACAACATAAAAAAATAGCCAGGCATTGTGGCGGGTGCCTGTAGTCCCAGCTACTCCGGAGGCAGAGGCAAGAGAATCACCTAAGCCCAGGAGTTGGAGGTTTGCTGTGAGCTGTGACACCACGACACTCTACTGAGGGCAATAAAGTGAGACACTGTCTCTAAAAAAAGAAAATAATAATAATAAATAAAAATAAATTAGAAATGCCAAGGATAGGGTGGCGCCCATAGCTCAGTCGGTAGGGTGCCGACCACATATACCAAGGCTAGGGGGTTTGAACCTGGCCCAGGCCAGCTAAAACAATGACAACTGCAACAAAAAAATAGCTGGGCGTTGTGGCAGGCACCTGTAGTCCCAGCTACTTGGAAGGCTGAGACAAGAGAATTGATTAAGCCCAAGAGTTGGAGGTTGCTGTGAGCTGTGACATCACAGCACTCTACCCAGGGCAACAGCTTAAGACTCTGTCTCAAAAAAAGAAAAAAATGCCAAGAATAAAGTTGGCTGTTGTAGGAAGAGGGAATGGGGAATGGGTGGTGAGACTTTTCCAGATGATTGGACCATAGATGTGTTACTGGCTTTTTGCCTGTAGCTCATTTTATTTTGATCCTCTTATGCTCCTGATTTAAAGAGATCTACGTACTGTTTACTTCCCACTTCCCAGACTCCCTTGTATCTCCTACTTTCTCTGGAATTGTATTTTCTAATAAATGACATTTGAGAAAAAATGAAACTGTCATTTTATTTTTAAAAATTTCATTTCAAAATATTAAGGGGGTATAAATGTTTTTGTTACATGGATACAATGTATAATGCTGAAGCCAGGGCTTTCAGAATGCCCATCACCTGGACAGTGTTCATTTTGCCCCATAGGTAAGTTTTTATTCTCCCCCCCATCCTCCTCCTTCTTAATTTCCAATATCCTGTACATCTCTTTGTGCTTGTGTGTACCTATTCTTCACTTCCCACTTATTAGTGAGAACATGTGTTTATTTTTCCATTCCCGAGATAGTTCACTTAGGATAACGGACTCCAGTTCCATCCAGGTGGCCACAGTAACTATCATTTTAAAGATTGGTCAAGTTTTGTACAGTGCCAATATTGTAGCCAGTGAGGTTTATCCAAGAAATGATTATTGCTCATTGAAAGATTGGTTGATATTTAAATGTTTAGATTAAAACTGATGTACAAGATCAGAGAAGATAATAGTTTTACAAATGGTAACTTTTCTATGCACAAGGGCCCTGCATAGAGCATTTTACATTTGTCACAACTTGATCAGGTGGATATTATCCCCATTTTACAGATGAAGAAACTCAATTAAGTAACTTGCTTAAGGGCATACAGCCAAAGGTTTGGGAGCTGGAATTTGAACCTAGGTTTGTTGGACTATAAACCTTGTGCTACCCCTCCTAGGCAATGTTTAATATAATCCCTTAAATTGGTATAATATTTGATAGCTTTTAGAGCAGTGGTTCTCAACCTTCCTAATGCCACAAACCTTTAATACAGTCCAAAGGGGTTGTGACCCACAGATTGAGAACCGCTGTTTTAGAGTGCTTTATGTACATTATGTCATTTTTTCCTTACAGCTACCCTGAAAGTGGCTCATTCATGAATTCTGCCAACAAACATTTGTGGTACTTGCCACTGCCACCCAGGGACATTCCTCTATTCACAAAGAATGCAGTGTAAAGGATGCTTCCAGAGCAGTGCTACAAAGATCAATTAAGACAATTTTCTGCTTTTAAAAAGTTGTGAGCGGGCAGCACCCATAGGTCAGTGGGTAGGGTGCCAGACACATATACCGAGGCTAGCGGGTTCAAACCCAGCCTGGGCCAGCTAAAATCAACAGTGACAGCTGCAACAAAAAAGTAGCTGGGTGTTGTGGTAGGAACCTATAGATCTAGCTACTTGGAAGGCTGAGGCAAGAGAATCGCTTAAGCTCAAGAGTTTGAGGTTTCTGTGAGCTGTGACACCATGACACTCTATCTAGGGCAACATAGTGAGACTGTCTCAAAAAAAAAAAAAAAAGTTGAGCTGTGATGCCACGGCACTCTATCCAGGGTGACAGCTTGAGGCTCTGTCTCAAAAAAAAAAAAAAAAAAAGAGTTTGTGAGCCATGTATGGTGGCTCATGCCCATAATCCTAGTACTTGCTCAGGCTGGTCTCAGACCTGTGAGCTCAGGCAATCCACCCTCCTTGGTCTCCAAGAGTGCTGGGATTACAACCACCGCACCTGGCTGAAATACTGAAACTCTTGAGGTGCCTCACAACTACTAACCCATTAGAGCATACCTGTAGCCCAGAAGTAAACCTCCCAAATGTAAGATGAAACCAATGTGACCTTTGTTCAAACATTTTACCCAGAAGTTTTCAAAACTCTCCAGTGGGGAGTCAGATTTCATACTGGGGAACTCTGTAGGGCTTCCAAGGGACTTTTCAGTAATAAACAGTAGGAAACGTTGGGCGGTGCCTGTGGCTCATTGAGTAGGGCTGGTCGAACTACAAAACAGAAAAATAGCCGGGCGTTGTGGCGGGCGCCTGTAGTCCCAGCTACTTGGGAGGCTGAGGCAAGAGAATCGCCTAAGCCCAGGAGTTGGAGGTTGCTGTGAGCTGTGTGACGCCACGGCACTCTACCGAGGGCGATAAAGTGA
>CAUYRH010000852.1:0-11620 GCA_963574655.1 Perodicticus potto
CGGGCGCCTGTAGTCCCAGCTACTTGGGAGGCGGAGGCAAGAGACTCGCTTGAGCCCAGGAATTAGAGGTTGCTGTGAGCTGTGATGCCACGGCACTCTATCCAGGGTCACAGCTTGAGGCTCTGTCTCAAAAAAAAAAAAAAAAAAAAGTAACCCAAAAGCCAACATCTAAGGATAAAGAGATGATGCCTATAAAACCCCCAAAGTGTTACTTCTCTCCAACTCTCCAGGAAGGGGCTGGGCTTCTGAAGGATGACGATGGCGGTGTTTTCTCGGGGGCCAGGAGACAGCACTTCAGGAGACAGACAGTAAGGCTCTTTGCAAACCTTACCCCATTGCTCTGAGCAGGGAGAACCTGGAGGGAACTGCTTCAGCCCATCTCACAATCCACGCCTGTCCAACTCTCCACAGGCCCAGACTCAAACTCCAGGCTGGGTCAAGCCCTCCTCACAGAGGTGGTGACTCGGTGAGGCTGGAATAACCTGTATTTTAACAAGCTTCTCGATGATCCTTACTCAGTGTTCATGCAGAGTGTGAAGCTCCTTGGCCGGGTGCTCTCCCAGGGCCCCTCTCCAGACACAGCTGACTATGCACCCCTGCCTGCTCCCTGGCACTGCAAACTGGCCCACCTGACAGAACACCCCTCTCCTGCCTGCCCAGACAGCTTCCAGCCCACGAGTGTCAACACTGCTGGCGTCTGCCGTGATTTATGGCTGAGACTCTCACACAAACTTCAGGGGCAGAGGAGCTCAGCGCACCATTCACATATTAAATCCAGCCCTCCTCTCCTCCCAGGTAATGGGCCCATCTGATGATGGAAGAGCTTATGAACAGCTATCGTCAAATTAATCTCGATGTGGGAGAAACAATAGTGGCCATAAATAAGACTAAGTGCGCCTGGCTCACCAGCTTGTTAGGACACTTTATAAAGCAGAGCAGCAACATTAATATCATACAGTCCCTTTCATTCCCCCAGCTACCTGGTTGACAAAAGCTGAGCACTAGCAGAGGAGTCTCCCAGCTGGTGATGACCTCGGCCAGAGACTGGGGTGGCTGCCTAGGGTAGCAGGAGGAAACACCAGCAGAGTGAGGCTACTGGCCTATGTCCCTATAACTCCTACTAGGGTTCTTAGGGCTAGGGGGCCACCACCCTCATGCCTTTTCCATGCCCCTCACGCAGGCTTTTCACCTCAGTGCTCCTTTCTGTTACTCTCTGCTGACACAGAGCTGAGGGCCCCCTGGCTGAGGGCCCACCTCCCTTAGAAAGCCTTCCCAGGTCACGTGGCATCAAAACAGAGCTTCATGATGTTTCTTTTACCTATCATAGTGAGGACCACAGCTCATCAGTTGCACCTCCCTTATTAGTCCTTACAGAGGGCACCAGCCCTCCTGAGCCTCAGCAAGGGCCCTTGAGGACAGTAAAGCCCCGAGGGCAATGGCAAGTCAGACCCTGACATCGGGGTGGGGCTGCATAGGCACACAGGTGATGTGTCATAGAAGAGAAGAGGGTCCCATCTGGAGACATTTAAGCTTGTATTTCTGTGGGATGGTGTGTGTAGGTATCACGGGGTGCACGCGTGTGTGCAGGTGTATGAGTAGGAAGCGGTGTGAGTCTATGTACTTACTCATATCTGGAACGTGGGCATGTCTGTGTGCTCTAATACAGCGCAGGTGTGTGTGAGTGAGCGTGCACTCCTGACATTACAGCTGTGTGTGGACTGTACGATGTGTACATCTCCTGGGGGTTGTGAGGGGGTAGGCATATGTCAGGCAAGCATCTGGGGCACTAGGATGTGAACAACAAGTGCATGGACCGTGTGCCGTGTGACAAATATAGCTGTGGGGTGTGGGGCAGGGGGCACCCAGTTGAGTAGGGGAGACCCCAAAGAATACGGACAGGGTCATAAATACAAGCTAGAAGGTGGGAAGGAAGTGATAGCACAAAGCCAGCCACCTGGCCAAGAGTCCCCTCCAGGACAGCCCCTGCTTCCTGGCCACTGGCAGCTTCCTCTGGCCAGCCAGCAAGAGTGCCATTGGGAGAGAGCAGCTGGCTCACCACTGACCTCTAATCTTAGAGTCTTCTCCTGAGCAGGTGCTGCTTCTGAATGTTTGTGACTCCCACCCCAATTCCTATGTTGAATCTTAATACCCAAGGTGATGGTGTTAGGAGGTAGGGCCTTTGGGAGATGATCAGGTCCTGTGAATGGGATCCACACCCATACAAGAGACCCAGAGGGCTCCCTCACTCCTTCCATCCCAGGAGATTACAGCAATAAGACAGCCATCTAGAAAGCGGGCCCTCATGAGACACCAAATCTACTGGCACCTTGATCTTGTTCGGCTTCCGGAACAGTGAGAAATAAATTTCTATTGTTTACAAACCAAGTTTATGGTATTGTGTGAGGGCAGCCCAAGCAGACTAAGACAGTAAGTAAAGATGGCACTCTGGGAAGACTGGGGTCTTGGGGGAACTTTGAGACAGGCAGTTGCTAATCAACGAGATCCCTTTCGCAGCATTTTTCTATCTCCTTACTCCCTCAGTATAAAGGAATTACTTTGCCCAGTCTTAAGCTAGATGACCCAGTTCCCAGTCTAGCATTTCCCAAACTGTGCTTCATGCACCAAGTTCAAGGGTTGTTTCTAGAAATCATCTACATATGCTCGCACACACATGCACACACACATACAGAGTTCTGTAGTCAGATAGTTTGGGGAAATGATGCTGAAGAAAAACTAAAGGGCTTTCTTGATTGCAGGACTTATTAGAGTCTTTAAAGTGCTAATATGCATGAGACACTCCAAGACAAGGGTGTAGTGTGTAGCATTTACCAGTTATGGAACGTGTAACTCTTGCAGAAACAACTTTTAACAGCTCAAGGGGCCCCGGTGCTTAGATGGACAGTGTAGAAAATGCTTCCCCAAATCCCTAGTTCGAGGGTCAGCTCCACCATATCTTCTGAGGTCTCCCCAATTCCACACCACTCTGCTGTCCCCTCCTCTGAGCTCCCCCCAGCCTCCCAACAGTAGTCCGTGTAACCCTTTTACTAGGGAGGTACCACCCCAGCATTGTTTCATGGGCGGCTATTAGGACTGTCTCCTCTTTTCTTGGTCTAACCCACAGCCCTCAGCTCAGGAGTAGATTGTGTGCACTTTGTTCCTGACAAAAGCCAGTCAACCCCCAGCAGTGCTGGCAGTGCTGCCATGTTGACCATAAGGGTATAGAAAGCTTCAGCTTTTCCCCAAAACATAAAGCCTCCCGGCTCCCCCTCCCCATGGCTCATCCATTACTCTGATTCTCAGCCTGCCTTTGCCCCCATGGCCCCTCTATCTTCCACACCTTTCCTACCTCTCCTGGACCATGATTCTGTACACTCTTTAAGACGACTTCCCCAGGAAGCGCCCCCCAGGCTACAGAGCACCAGCACAACCTTAGGGCTGTACTGTTCATGTATCTGTCTCCCAAGGGGCTCAGTACTGTCAGGGCAGGTGAAGTGCTTAGGAAAGCTCCTGGCACAGAGTAGGTGCCACATGAGCACCTGCTACTGCTCATATTGTGATTATTGTCCTCATGTCCCCAAGCCTGGCAGGGTGCCTGGGGCAGTGCAGGGGCTCTGTGCACCTGTGTTAGATGAATTGCTGAAATCCATCTTCGAATCTGAACTCATTATAACCCTGCTCCCATTTTACAGGTAAGAACACTAAGGCTAGGAGAAGTTTCTCCCCTACCCTCTGTTTTCCTTACCAAATCCAAGGTGCCAGGAGGTTTTGCATGTAGCAATCTCTTACAGATAGTCACATGTAACAATAAGAGCAGCCCTTACTCTGTGCCAGGTGTCATGGTGGGGGCATTACATCCACTGTCTCATTTAATCCTCACTCTACCTGGTAGGTAAGAATGAGGACACCGTTCTGCAGAGAGCAGATGCCTCGAGAGGACTGCCCACTTTGGAGGGAAGCCACCAAACCCCCAGTTCCCAAGGACAGCCTCACCCCTCCACATGGTTCTCTTCTGAGGGTCAGTGCGGTGACTTGTTAGAGCACTCAGACAGTTCAGCTGGGCAGGGAGAAGGAGAGGAGGCAAGAATTATAGCAGGATAGCCCAGGGCCAAGGGGGATGGCAGGGAGGAAGGGGACTAGAATGGGGGGGATGACAATGAAATGAGAGGGCCCAATGCTCCAGAAAAGAAAAACAAAATTCAGGCAAGAGTGACAGCCACAGGACTCAGACATTCACCCCTTGGATCAGATCTGGGCCTGTGTGGAAGAGAGGCAGGGTGCAGGGCTGAACTGACAGCCCTTCTAGGCAGCAGAGCTACAGATCTGCTTCCTCGGGGAACAGCTCCAGTCCTGCCTCCTCTGTCAGGCCCTCCTGGCTTCTTCAGGCCTCAGTGCCCTCTCCCCATCCTGTGTGCCAAGATGCCTCCCTGCTGGGCCACACTTTCTGGCCAGCATGACCATAAACTCAGCCCTCGGTGTGGCCCCATCTGTGATTCTCAGCGTACTTCAGGAGTGTTCAGGGGTCCCCCTGCTAGGCTGTGGGCCAGAGACTGCTTGTGCCTCAGTTGTCTACAGCCTGAAGTAGATTCTCCATAACAGCTCACACAATTAAGCTGAAATGAGCCCAGCCCTTTCCTGTCCCAAAAGGGCTCCCTTTGTACTCCCCTCAGACCCTTTAGATTGTTCCAGGCCTTTCAGAGCAGTCATGTCTGTTTGCAAAGTGGAAATTGTGGGTTAGAGAAGATGGGAGGGGGCAGGAGTTGGGAATTGACTACCTTTTGCTAAGTACTTCGCAGGATTTTGGGTGCCTGTGTCCTCACCTATGACATTGGTATTATTATCAATTATCATCTCTTCAAAAGAGCTTGAGGTTCAGAGAGGTCCAGAGTTACCAGCCAAAGCCAAAGACTGCCTGATGGCAAAATCCATGCACTCTTTGCTACCCCATAGTCCAAGCCTTTCTGCGAGGAGACCTCACAAACACAGCCCTTGCCCTGCTTGGAGCAAGCCCCAAAGTCAAGGGAACTTTAAGTTTCTGCTTGAGGTGAGAAAAATGTTTGGAAATGGTAAGTAGTGATGAATGCACAGCCATTGTGAACGCATTCTTTTAAAATGGCAAATGTTATGCCATGTGTATTCTACAATCAAAGAGAGGACTGTCTTCCCCCTCAGGATGGTCACCCTCACACCCTTGTCCCTGGGGTTCATCTCCACCTCCTGGTCTTCTCATTCAGGCTCCAGACCCCAAGCCCAGCCTCAGCTCCTCAGACAAGGCACACGTGAGGATATACTACCACATTGAAATACCACCCCTCTTCCTCAGCCCAGTTAAAAACATGCTGTCTTCAAGCCCCATTCGGCTGTGCCTCACCATGAAGCGTCCCTGACTACCTGGCTGGAGCTTCCAGATCTTGGCCACTTCCAAACGGCCTGGGGTCATGACCCTATGTACCTACTGTCCCTCAGTCACTCCTGGGTCCAATCCAGACCAGGACTCTAGGGCTGGTTTCCAGTTCTAGCACTGGACAGCTTGGGTCTCTAACTCTGGGCAGAGGAGGCTTCGGGTGGCCCTGACGTGCTCCTGTCACATGCCCCCGGAAGTGCCCTAATGTTGGAGGGGTATACCACAACCCCAGCCGTCAGGGCATGGCTTGAATGAAATACGGCATTGAAGTTCTGTATTTTCACTGAAAAGTTTATGTAAAATTTGCAGTAAGAAGCAAAAGAGTTCCTTCTTTAGTTTAATATAAAAATCACCTTATCTCTTTATTTAGGGGGTCAAACTGGAAACTGAGCTACGTCTACCCTGTGGTAAGCGCAGGCCCTCTTCTGCCCTGAGACTCAAGGCTCTTGCCCTCTGCAGAGTGCACGTCCTGTGTCCCCTGCAGCAGTACTCCCAGGATCGGGGAGTACTCAGGGGGTGGAGAGCGACACCTGCCAGGTGACATGAGGGTGCGTCTTCCTACTAGCTCCCTCCTTCCTATCCATAACCTTCCTTCCTCCACCTCTCTCCTGGGAGCTTAGGCCTGACAGAACTAGATGGGGACAGAAGGAAAAAAACCTATCCCAGGCTGTCTCCTCTCTCACCTTCTCAATCACCCCACCTGCCCAGGGAGGACCCAGCTAGGGGCCGGTCAGCTGCTCTCCCCCAACCCTCCCTGTGGCACCATTCCTCCAGGCAGGACAAGGCTAGACTCCTCAGCTTCAGGCACTTCCTGACCCAGCCCTGCCCAGGCCCCCTCTTCAAGACTGACTCCCACCTATGCCCCAAGGGACATGAGGCCACCAAAGGTTGAGTGTTCAAGATGAGGGCTCTGACGAAGGCTAACTGACCCAGGACCCAGCTTGGTCCCAGCTTTCTCTGTCTCCTTCCTTTAGCACAGGTTTGGGGACATGCTCTGGGCCCAGGTCCCCACTGTCTCTCCCTCACCTTCACCAGAATCATATTTTCCCTCTCCAGTCAGCAAGCCCATCCTTATGCCCAGCCCGTAGTCCATTCCTGCTACCTCCAGGGAATGGGCCTGCCTTAGGCTTAGGGAAGGCCAATGTGCCCACCTTGAAGCTGGGAGTTAGCACGTTAACCCACTAGCCCCCATGGATTTGGGAGCAGAAGCAGTGACTCTAAGACAGGGAGGGCCCTGGGGGTAGGCAGCCCCCAACAGGACGGGAGCTAGAGCTAAGCAGGCTGGCTGGAAGGAGGAGAGAAGACAGGGAGAGTGCAGCCTCCCACCCCCTTCCTCCCACCCTCAGCCCCAGAGGGGGAGCAGCAGCTGTTCCAAAGCTTCCTGCCCTTCCTTGAGACAGGTGTTGGCTGAATTCTCACTTCCTCTCAGCCTCAGAGCTCTCCACCCCCTCTCCACCCGCAGCCTGGTGCTGAGTCAGCAGCCACCGCTTCCTCCTGGACTCGGTGAGATCTGAGATCTAGGGGATACCGCACGATCACTGCCGGCATCATTGGGCAGCCCACCATGTGGATGACCATTACCATCCTTCCTAGAGGGCCCCCTCTGTGCCCCCACAGAAGCACGCCCCAGGCCCATATTTAAGGGAAAGGAGGGCCTGAGGAAGCAACAATGTCAAGAACTCCCTGCGCACCAGAATTAGCAGCCCCAGGCTGGGTCAGAGCCCTGTGTATGCTTCCTGGCCTAACCCAGACCCTGGGCAGGCTTCTGGCCACAAGGGGCAATCACTGCTCCTTCCCATCAGGCTGCTGTGGAAAGTCACATACCTACTGAGTGCTAAAGGCTACCGTCCCCATGAAAAGGCTAAAAGGCCATGGACACAGAGAGCTATTCTCAGGAAGAGGAAAGCACATTGCTTCAGAGAAGGAAGGGGCAATCAGGCCAATTATCTCCCTGGGAAGATAGGAAGACAGAGCAGAGCAGTCAGACTTGGCCAGGACCTCACATGGGTAGTTACTGACAGAGCAGGACTCAAAGCCAGGGCTTTTGCCACCGTACTGCGTGGCTGGCCCAAGCACCCACCATGTGGATGATAGTAATTATCGTTACCGTTGCCTTGGGCTGGCTTCTCCATTTGTTTCATATGCATTGCTTCAGTGTCAAGTCCAGTAAAGCACAAACAATAGACCTATCCATTTGACTACTGAGGAAGCTGAGACCTGATAGAAGAAAATGGACATGCTCAAGATCACAGTGGAAGTTTGTGGCAGGTCTCAGAACAGTACATCCAAATCTTCTTCCTTCAGCCAGCCCTCTCTTATCTGCCTCCCTTCACCTAGAACTGTGGATGGATAGGGCTGGTGTGTAGTCAGACCTCCTCTGCCAACCTCCTACCCACATGGCCAGACAGCAGCTGCGGGGAGTGGTGGTTAGACCTTCAAACCTGACAGCTGAGCTACACAAGTGGAACGTTATGCAGCCATTAACAGGGATGCTGGTGAAAACATGGCAAAATTTAAAAATGCTTGTGGCATAAAGTTAGATAAGAAATGGAGAATGCTAAAATTGTATATATACTGTGCTTACAGCTCTATTTTAAAAAAACACCAAAGATATGAACAAAAATGTGGAGGACACTTCACTAACATGACCACAGAGGAATGGATTCTTAAGAGACTCTTTTTCATTTGTTTTATTTTCTTGGCTTTCCAAAATGTGATTCTATTACCTTCATGAAATAATATAGGTATATTAATAATTTGTGAAAGGATCTAATAGTCTAAGAAAGTATGCAAAATGTGCCCTGGACACGTGAATCAAAGCCCAGGAAGGGAACCCCTATTATGTCTGTGGAAACCGGAGCCAACTCCACCTCCCTCCAGTACCCAGCAAGCCGGCCAGGTCTGTTCTGACCCCGAGTCTGAAGGCAGAGGACTCTCGACCCTGGGTTCTGCTGCTCTGTCCACTTCCTCCTGGAATTCTCAGGCCCACCATGCACCCTCCCCGTCCCTCTAGGACACACCTGGAACCCCTCCTTCCCAGCCTTGCAGACCCTGAGCTGGAAAGAGGTCTTTTCCAGTGTGGACCCAGAACCCAGCATTCAGAATTGGTCACACTGGCTGTGTAGGGACAAGGTCCTTTCTAACTCCTCTTGGTCTTAATGGGGCTCCTGATAGCATGTGGGACCATGGAGGACAGTTCAGGAGCCCCAGCCAAGTGTCCAGTCCCCTGGACCCTTCTTCTGGCTCAGCTATTTATTAGCTGGGGGGAGGGTGACTAAGGCTTTCATCACTCTTGGCCTCAGTTTCCTGCTCAAGCTCTCAATTGTCTCCTCACAGGCTGTGCCCAGGAGGAAACAAGACAATGGAAGAAAAAGTTTTGAATTGGGGAAAATTCTCTCTGCAGACAGGACCTATCCTAAGTTCAGAACCTCCGCCCTCTGTCCCCTACTCTGCTATTTGGGTGGGCTCCCTCCAACTCCTCTGGCTCCCATGGGAAGAGGTAACCTTTTGCAAAACTATGGAAGCAAAATTTCTGCCACTTGCCCACCTTGGACTCTTTCTTTTCCAGAAGGATGAAATTTAATAAAACTTATTCAAACTGACAAAGCTGGGCACAGAGCGATACATTTCCCTAGGAGGAGTTGCAAGAGAGAATGCTCAGAGGGTGACTTAAGCAACCAGAGACACGTGTGAATGACCCAAGTATGGAGAGAGAGTTTTTTGAGAGGTATGTCATGTAAACATGAAGAACTTTTATTACTGAAGTTCATTTCCTACCCCAACCAGGAATCTATACTTGAAAGTACTAGGAGTCTCAATGCCCAGACACTGCCACTGTACTCGTTCCTCTGCCCCACTGGCATCTCAAATTCTGTGTTTTTATCTATACACTAAACTCATTTCTCCCTGAAATAGATGGCGCCTCCCATCTTTCCTATTTGTCTTCACCACCTTACATTCACCCAAGCACCCCAAAGACCTCCTGCCCTCAGCAACCCCCCACATGGAATCAATCCCGTTCACTCCCCCTCAAGGTAAGGCCCCTTTCCCACCCCACCCCCTCCGAATCTGCCTCTAGTCTCACTCCTCCTAAACGCTCCCCTTCCCAGAAAGTTTCCAGTGGCCAAAAGAGCAAGTCCAAACTCTTCCAAATGCCTTCATAAACTGGCTTCAAAATCTCTTCCAGCCTTTTCTCCCACAGACTTCGTGCTGTGTAGCTCCTGGAGTCATGCTCCAGGGAGAGCCATTCAAGGCCGGACAATGAACTGGTGCTCCCTGCACCCACGAGGTGCAGGCTTGCACACACACCCCTGCACATGCATATCCCCCATATGTGCTTTCAGTTCTTGCTAAATCAGCAGAGCCATTGGCCTTGGCCAAAACCCCACCTGCAGCACTCTCTCCTCTTCTTCCCTCCTGCAATCGTACCATCCTCAGAAGCACATTGCAATCGCACTTCTTTAGTAAGGTCACCTCTGACTTTATTTGATGCTCTGGCCAGTAAATGCCTACAGCAGTGACAGGAAGGAACCCAGGCACCTGCTCCATGCTGGGTACCTGTGGATAGCTGAGACGCAGCCTATCAGGTAGGCTGTGTGGTGGTCATCAGTCATCATTCAGATGATATTCGGGGGGGTGGCGGCCCAAGTTCATCCTTTCGGGTCAAGACTGGGCTAGAACTCAAACCCTAGACTGCTTCAAGCTCTTTCTACCTCGCCAGTCAGGACAGTCTACCATTCCTTTGGGCACTTTGGCACAGAAATCTTAGGCAATGTCTGGTTTCTGAGCACTCATCCCTCAGCCTCAGCATAAACCCCAGGAAGGGAGGCACCCAGGTCCCCATTTCTTCTGTATCCCCCGTAGCACAGTGTTTGGTCCCAAGTAGGTATTCAATGAACACTCATTAACTAAATGAACAAACAAGTGGGTGAGTAAACGAATGAATGACTGAACACATGAGGTACAGGCATTGCGTGTGTGGTTTGGCTGTGATGAGGTTCTAAATGTTTGCTTTTTCCTCTTGAATTATCCTGAATATCTGTCTCTCCAAGGAAGGCCCTTCGCCCCACCCTTGACCTCTGATTCTCTTATAAATATGTTGGTTCATCTGTGGCTAAATCATACTAGAAACTAAAAAATACTAATTCACCTTCATCTGATGTTAAGCCACGAATTTCTTAAAAGCTATTTATATCCTTAGAGAAACTAAGGTGCAACAGTGGTCAGGTGGAATTGAGAGAACCCAAGTCCTAAATCAGAGTTAGGAGCCTGTGGTCTCCTGCTCTTGCTTCCGGGAAGGGCCCCATGTTGTCTTGGGATCCAGCACAGACCTGTTGCTCCCTCGGCCTAGGAAACCAGGAAGCTGTTGCAATGCTTCCATTGTTTATTTAAAATAGGGGAAGGAATTGAGGAACTGGGGTAGCAGGTGAGAAAACTGCAATAGCAAAAGAAGTGGCACAGGTTCTGTCACCTGCATATTAAGGCATTAACACTCTTGGTGGCCTTTTCCCCTAACCTTGAATGATTCATAGCATTTGCTGGTCTATAGAAAATGATTATTAAAGAAAACTCATTAATTTAATGGGCCTTATCTGTTACGAGTTTCAAGAGAAAAGTTCTCTTGTTCAGAAAGAGCTGTAAACAAGAGCTGTGTTCGATCTTAATCACAAAATCTGTGGCATAGGACACTTAACCAAGGACTTTTCCAAAATCCTGAAATTGAAAGTTATTTTTTTTATTTCAGATTAATATGAGGGTAAGACAAAAATTCTTAAAACAGATATGTGTCAGGTGGTTGACAGAGTAAATATAAAGTACAATGGCTTTGTAGTTCTTAAATTATCCAGTCAAGGGAAAGTCTCCTTAAAATGTAAGTGTTTAGTTCGATCTATCTGGGTCAAACATAGTATGCACGTCATAAATTAATAAAACATGATCCCCCATTAAACCATCGCTTTCTATATTATCCCTAAGTTACTAACCTATCCTCAAAATGCATTGTCAGGGCGGCGCCTGTGGCTCATGAGTAGGGCGCCGGCCCCATATACCAAAGGTAGCGGGTTCAAACCCGGCCTTGGCTGAACTGCAAAAAACAAAAAACTAGCCGGGCGTTGTGGCGGGCACCTGTAGTCCCAGCTACTCGGGAGGCTGAGGCAAGAGAATCGCCTAAGCCCAGGAGTTGGAGGTTGCTGTGAGCTGTGTGATGCCACAGCACTCTAC